>AYEL01088236.1:0-135773 GCA_000484575.1 Olivierus martensii
CACACACACACACACACACACACACACACACACACACACACACACACACACACACCACTATCATTCAAAATAATTAACAAACAGTTTAGCTAATTTTTACTGAAAAAGAACGTTGTCTACAATTTATCATAAAGTAATACTTAAAATAGGCATAATCCTATTATAATTATATTTTAGTATACATTTTTATTGTTTAACATGCTTATATGAAGTTGAAAAAGAGAGGAATCATGGTTTCTATTGAAACTATTTTCAAATAATTATGTATGGCTTTCAATGAATCTATAATAATGACTCCTATAATAATTTATTATTTTTTTTATTTTGTTTTTATGCTGTAAAAATTTAGCAAACTTACTAGAATTTTTAAACAAATTCAGAAACATAATTAATATTTGTAATAAAATTAATAATAAAAAATAATTATTAATATGGCAGTTATTTCAAAAATAAACTACTAGAGGAAGTTTGGTTGGTTAGGATTATTTGGATTGCTAGAATTTACTGTGATTTTTTTTTTTTTTCTGTTTCCATGACAAACTGTTCAGTAAACCAATACAAATTTTAACAATTGGTTCACTCAATCTGATGCAAACCAGTGAATGACAGCATACATTCACTGTCATACAGCATAATATAATTTTTTTTATAATCTTATACAATAGATCCTCAATTTATGCAATTAATACATCCAAAATCTTTCTAGGTAAATCAGAAATCTCATTCCAGCAATGCTTAAATTCAATATACATAAATGTGTGCAGAAGCAAAAAGAATGGTCAAATGAAATTTAAAAGCATACTTTAAGCATAGATAAGAAAATTTAAGCCCATAAGTGATATGTTTGTAAATATATAAATTGTTTAATGAGTTTTTCATTTACATTCTATGGAAATTCAATAAAAATTAAGAAACTGGCACATCCATATATTTCAGAAACTGCATAAGTGGGTATATACTGTATAGCAGTAGTGTCCAACCTTTTGGTTTCCTTGGACCACATTTGAAGAAAAAATTATCTTGGGTCATATGTAAAATATATTAATTCTAATGATAGTTATTAAGCAAAAAAGTTAATAAGTAATGTATAATATATGATACCCATCATGAAAATAAGCAAAAATGTCATAGCATAATAATGTTTGACTTCTTTTTGTTCAAAAACTTTTTGAAATCATTGAGCAGGTCAAGAAGTTTTAAGGTCATTGAATAATAGATATTTTAGAAAATGGAAATAAGAAATATAGATAGGTATGTAATAATAAAATCTTTGTTAAGTACATAAAAATCTCAATATTTTAAAAATGCTTGTGATTTTACATTACAGCGCTGGGCCATGAGTTGGACAGCCCTGCTGTATAGCATTATACTAATAATTTAGCTTCCATAACAAATGTTAGAACATTAATTTTTAAATTTAAATAGCAGTTTTGGAATTAATCACACATGATAATAATTTTATGTGTGATTTCTATTTTATATGTTATGATATGTTTGATTTATGGATGGACAATCAAAAAGTTCTTAAATTGAATGAAAATGGTATAAATTCTCTCATAAAAAATTTTATATGATTTTGGAATGGAATAGTTCATGGACCGTGATAAATTTATTTTGAATGATAAAGAACATTCATGAATGCTTTCAATGAAATCTATCATTGTAATCTTTTGTGTATATATTATTTATGCTGATTAACATAGAAAATAGGTTATTTAATGAATTTTAAGAGCATAAGTTTTAGAAATTTGAAATGCTTATCTGGATAACAAAATTTTGAATATAATAATTATTAATTTTTTGATTTTAGTATTATAAAACAATTTAATTTTTTTTCTTAATTTTTATTTACAGATAATGAAAATTGTTAACAGAATTCTTAGTTTTTCCATTACATCTCCCTTAATGAAATTTTTAACAGGCCTTGAGATTATTTTGACAGTTTCACAGGTAATTTCAAATTTTTGCTTACATTTGTTTTTGATATTTTAAATAAATATTCTTTTAATGAATTATTTTTAGGATTGGGAAATTAATTCTCATAAAGGTGTATCTTTAATTAATGAACTCACTGAAATTACAAATAAAATTATTAATTGGAGAAAATTAGAACTCAGGTAAATATTTGATATATTTTATAGTATGTTATAATAGACTTCCAATTAATCAGGGTAGTCAGAAAATTAATTTCTTTGAATAATTTACTAAATATTCAAAAAATCAGAATTACGGCAAGATGCATTTAATATTAAAAAAATAAATAAATTGCATATGTATATATATTCATATAATATATTATTTATTGAAAAAGGAAACAAGAAATTTATTTATTTACAGCAAGAAATTATTGCAATATTTATAATTTTAATTTGATTTTAATTTTTATTGCTAATTATCTAAGGCAGTGGTTCTTAACCACTGTGCTGCGGCACACTAGTGTGCCACCAAACCTTTGATGGTGTGCCGTGAAAAATTAAGAATGTATTGTATGCATGTAATTGTATCAATCATAAACTGTATATTAATAATGAAACGTGGTTGATTAGATATCCCTTTTGCAGTCGAACCACTGTACTGATTCCTATAAATAGGATATCGTTAGAAAAATCTAACCCTTGAATTTCTGTGACAACCAAAATTTTTTGTCGTTATTCATAATTTAAAATTAAGGAATAAAAATTAAAATTATAGTTTCTCTAAAAAGACAAAATCTGTAGGTGGCGCTATAACTAAATAAGGGCTGCCATTTATGATCCCGTGTACGAGTATGTCTGTAATCTGAATGTAATAAATAAGAATAAATACAATAATCTGTTAATAAAAATTCGTTGTTAAATCTAAATTATTATTTAAAATATTTAGGTGTGCTGCCAAATTTCAAAATATCAAAATGTGTTCCTCAACCCAAAAAAGATTGAGAACCACTGATCTAAGGTATAATAATAAATGAATATGTTGTATTTTAGATATTGCTTATAAGATAAAACACTGATATTTAATTATTACTTCCAGATTGCAGATTAACCCCAGATAATTGAAAGTCTACTGTACTTTAGATTTATAGACATCCTTTATTTATAAACTTAATGTTTCTGAATTTGTTTAAAAAGTTATAACTTCAGATTTATTCTTTTAGGCAGTTCATATATACTAACCTCATTGTGTTAACTATATTGTGTAATATTGAAATTAATTGAAATAAGTCCAATTAATATCATCTTATATCTGAGTTTCTGAAATATTGTATGATTCTAATTCAAGGATTTTTAGTTGAAGTTCTGTCATCTTAAAATACTATATAAACATGTTCAAGCCTGTTTTATTCTATGATACTTTCATATAATTTTATTACATTTTCAAAAATTTAAAAATATTTCATGTGTGTGGAAATTATGACAAGAGGATTATTTGCCATTTTAATATGAGAATTTAATAAATAGTTTTTGTATCCACAGTGTAACAATTTATTTAATATTGATTTATTAAATATCCACTGCTAATGCTGTAGATACAAATAGTACTTTGGGGAAATATTCAAATACAATGTAAATTGTTTATAGATTAATTATATAGCTTATTTAATAATTTCATGTTTACATCTCTGCATAAGTATTAATTAGAAGAATGCAATTATTGTTCTTTATAAAAGTTTCAATAAAAAAAATATGAGAGATGATAATGAACAGTATACAGTCAAACCTCTTTAAGCCGCCACCATCGGTTCCAAGGTCCTCTCTGACAGTAAAGGAGGGTGGCGGTTTATGGAGGGTTTATGGCAACATATGAGAAAACATGTATAGACTAGAATGACATTGTTTCATTTAATTAAAGGTGATCAGAAATAAATTACTGAGTAGCAGAAGGATTTTTATTTTTATATTCACAAATTAAAATATTTTCGTGAACATCTAATGTCGTTTTTGACATTTTTCCGAGTAAGAAGCAGCAAATGATACAACAGTTGATTTATAAAAAACGGTTTAAACTGTTCTTCTTCCGCAAAGTCGAGGTTATGGCTCTCCAGTCTTCTCCTATTTTAAACGGTTATTTTGTAAAAATCCGTTTAAAGTTTTGGAATAGCTCATTTTGAAAACAGGGATGTGAATAGTCACAGGTGCGAGATTACAGTCTAATAAATGTTAACAGATAAATTACTTAATTGCCATCTTCTCTAGTGTTTCTATTTGTGTTGGTTGACCTTGCCATTCGATTGTTTTGGCGGTTTAAACAACTGATTTGTCTACTAATGAAATGGTTTTGCGTCCAGAAATGAGTGGCGGTTGGCGATTAGTGAGGTGGCGGTTTATAGAGGGAATTTCATGTTTTAACGTATAGGAGGAGATTTGTTATTGGCTTTCATCAGGCAAATAACGAGGGTGGCGGTTTATAGAGGGGCGGCTTAAAGAGGTTTGACTGTATATCTGAAAGCTTGTATTGGTCTGAAGATGTATAAATCAGATTTTTATCTTCTATCTCACTTCATAAATAAAACTTTCATGTAATGATTTCTCAAAATTGAGAACTATAAGATCTATGTAGTAAGATTTTTTTTCTCATTAAAATTTTATTAATAAAATAAATATTAATAGACAGATACTTCTGAATTTTATGGAAATATCATCATTTGTTTTCAGAAGAATTCCAATTTGCAACATTTTTCTATGGATCTGTGTTTTGAATTTATTCAGAACTTTTAACACAGAGGCTTTTGAATAAACATATGCATGATTTTGAATAAGACTTATTAGATATAAAAATTTTTATTAGTTTCAAATTAATATTTATGAAAATAGTGCTCTAAAAATCTGCTTAAGAACAAATAAGAAATAATGTAATTATACATATTATATTATACTAACACTTTCAGTTTTTAATAATAGCTTAAAAATGCTAATTTATTATTATTATTATAATAATAATATAATAAGCAATAATGTTTAATATAAGCTTATTTAATTAATGTTATCAAACTAAAATTTATTTGGAAACACTAAACATTGCAACTTTTTCAGTGCATTCATTTCATTATTTGCTTAGTATAAAATTATAAAACATCAGGGATTGGATATATGAGGGTAATTCAATAAGTAAGTTACAAATCGAAGTTGCGACCTTCATTTTTTAATTAAGTGCGGAAAACTGTCACCACTATATAGCTGCGACCTTCATTTTTTAATTAAGTGCGGGAAACTGTCACCGCTAGATAGCAGCACTATTAGTTTATTGTGACGCACCCACGATCGTTCTGCTCAAGTCTGTACAAGATGGCGGCGCCCCTGAGTACATGTACCACACTAGAACAGCGTGCCGTTGTGAACAAAGACAGATTTTTAAAATTACTTTATTAAAAGATAACAACAATATTGGTGCTCAAAGTTTGATTAACAAATACATACGAGGGTAATTCAATAAGTAATTTACAAATCGAAGTTGCGACCTTCATTTTTTAATTAAGTGCGAGAAACTGTCACCGCTAGATAGCAGCACTATCTAGTTTTATTGTGACGCACAACGATCGTTCTGTGCATGACTGTACAAGATGGCGGCGCCCCTGAGTACATGTACCACGATAGAACAGCATGCCGTTGTGCGTTTTTTGTGGGCAAAACATATGGAAGCAAAGAATATCCACAAGGAAATGCTGCCCGTGTATGCTGAACATTGCCTGTCATGTCAGGCAATCCATAATTGAGTGCAGAAGTTCTCGGAAAGGTGGACAAGCATCGAAGACGAAGATAGAGCCGGTCGGCCCGTGGAGATCGCCACGCGTTGAAGACATCATCCAAGCAGAGAGGAGGGTAACCGTCGACACTGTAGCAACGGCTATTGGTTGTTCACGTGGCCAGGCTTACAACATGATGCATGAGCAGCTAGGCTTCAGTAGAGTGTGTTCCCCCGCTGGGTGCCACACCAGCTTACACCACAACACAAAAGCCAGAGAATGGGCTTGTCATTGCAGCATCTCCAGCACTACCAGGTTAAAGGGGACGACATGCTTTCTCGGGCTGTCACTGGTGATGAGTCTTGGGTGCACCATTATGAGCCTGAGACGAAGCGTGTCTCCATGCAGTGGAAACATCCCTTGTCCCCAGCGCACAAAAAGTTTAGGTGACAACATCGGCCAGGAAAGACATGTTGACAGTGTTCTGGGATTGACAAGGCGTACTGCTCACCGAATTCCAGCAACGTGGTCACACAGTTACGTCTGCCTCGTACTGCACGATTCTGACAAAACTTCGTACCGCCATTCGCCGGAAGCGACCAGGCCTCCTCAATAAAGGGGTGTTGCTGCTGCATGACAATGCCCGTCCTCATAGTGCCAATCAGACCACAGCGACGCTGAGATCATTCAAGTGGGAGGTCCTCCAACATCCACGTTACAGCCCGGACCTCGCCCCGAGCAATTTCTACTTGTTTGGCCCTTTGAAACATCATCTTTCGGGAGAACGCTTTCCTGATGATGAAGCGGTTGAAAGAGCAGTGCGTGCGTGGTTCCAACAGCAACCAAAAGAATTTTACGCCACAGGTTTCCAGGGACTTGTGAAACGGTGGGACAAGTAATTATAATAATAATTATACTTATTATTAATATTATTATACTTAATGATATTAATTTGAACTTAATTGTTATTTAACAACTGCTATATTGATAAAAATAAATAATTGATAAGTAGTAACATAGAAGAAAATTGTTAAAATTTCCTTTTATGAAATAATTTTATTACAAGAAATACAAGGAAACCACAAGTACTTTATACAGAAAAAATACACAATTTTATTATTAGATATTTAGTATATATACTAATTAGAAAATTTTTCTTGTCTTTTAAAGAGGTCTCATGAGCTGCATTTATATCAAAGTTTGTTGTTATGGAAAAAAATATTATTTTTTATAAAATGCACTGTAATAATACAAGTTTTACTCATTCATGATCCATTTAATCCAAAATGATACATTAAAGTAAAAAGAATTTTTTTATTGTTTATAGAATCGAAGTATAATAATAAAACTGCACTAAAACTGTCACTAAAACTGCTTGACCTTTATTATTAAAGTTCGAATAAAGCACAATAAGCAGTGGAAAATAACACATTTAATAAGACAAAAACGCTTTCAGTGATACCATCATCAGTTCATATGATGGTATTACCAATACTGAAAGCGTTTTTGTCTTATTAAATGTGTTATTTTCCACTGCTTATTGTGCTTTATTCGGACTTTAGAATTGAAGTATATTAGTCATTATCGCACTCAACTTTTAAGATTATTCATTTTGTTTGTTAGAGATATATAGAATTGCAGTTAGAGGCAACATCAATTAATATTTTATTATTGAAAAATGGCTGATTTTTACAGTAAAGAAATGATCACATATTGATAAAGAAAAATCCTTAAAAGATTTTAAAACAAATTTTTGATTTATTTATAATGTAATTTCTTTGAATATAAACTATTGTATATAGAACAATAAATGACTTATTTAAAATATTCTATTATAGTGTTAAAACAATTTACTGTATACATTTCAAAATTGTATTTTTTGAATTATATTACATAAATCCCTGATTTCCTTTTACAGTTTAATACCTTGTATTCTATTCCAATATATATCTTATTAATTGTAGCCACTTTATATATTGTAATTTTATTTTATAGCTTTCTCTTATTTATTAAGTTAAAATTTTTAGTCCATGTTAAAAATTTTTCAAATTTTAAACTTTTATAGCTATAATACTGTGAAGATTCGACATTCTTTTTGTTAAGCCATTCTTATGTTAGTGATTGTAATTGAGTGCTGATGATGATTGCATAGCAATTGAAAGTTCTATGCAAACAAAGTTTTTTATTGATTAATGTATTGCTGTTAGTGCTTAGATTTTAACAATAGAGGAGACTTGGGTTAATTGGGTATTAAGGTTAACTGGAACACTTACTACCATCTGTGAGAGATCTTCTGAATTGCATTGAAATGCAATATGCAAAGCCACTCCCAAATGGCAACTCTCTCAATGTAATATGTCTGCCTTCTATTGTATTGCTGTTTGTTACTTCATGTGATTTGAATCTGAAAGGTGAATGTAAAATTTTTGCATATTCTTTTGATAATAGTAACTCATATTAACAATGAAATCTTAGATTATTTGTTGGTAGCATGAAAATACTGTATCATAACAAACATATCGCAGATATGCTAAAGAAAATTAACAGCATGAGCAGACCAGGTAGGGCAATTTTCTAAAATGAGAGATTGTGGGGTTAACTGGGCCAAGATTACATGAAGTTAACTGGATCAGCCCAGTTAACCCATGTAATCTTGCTTGCCATGTAATCATGCTTTTTTTATGGCCAGCAAAAAATGCAAATAAGACATTATTATATATATTTCATTTTATATTAATATAAAAGTACAACATTATATGCCTGTAAATATACACAAATAAATAACCATATAGTAGAAACTTTTTAAGTGAAAAAATGCCATATGTTCTAGTGAAAACTACTACCAATAACAGATCGATCATACTGTGAAAGAAGTTTGAGAAATACTGAGGATTGTGTGTTAAAAGGAGAGATTTCTATCAGAAAATGTGCTGAGAAATTTCAAATTCCAAAAAATACATTGGTATGATATATGAACAAAGTAAAAAACACAGAAGGTGATGCATCCAAAGTCAATTTTTGCCCAAATAATGAACATTTGATGGTATTCATAAAAGAACTTTTGCTTCAAGATTATATCCAAACTGCAGCTAATATGCATTAAAAGACTTACAATTAAGGAAATAGGATATCTGGCATATGAATTTGTTGTCACCAATAACAAACGTATTAAGCGAAGATGCTGTACTATGGAGTGGATGAAACTACAGAGAGGCACCAGCAAATTTGAAAAGTCCCCAGAGGATATGTTTGATGCTTATAAAAAGGACATTATCCTGAAACTGCCAGCTTCAATTGTGTATGGGAAAATAGCCACTTTTTTAATATGATAAGCTTTCCAATTGAAATATCACATTATTCAATTGTATAATTACCATGTTAAATGCAATAAAAGTTTATAAATTATGATGTGTGACTTCACTTAAGTGACATCCTGGCACTGGTCCAGTCAACCCCAATACCTGTCCCAGTTAACTGCAATATAGAAAAATTTGGGTTAACTGGGACAGATATAAAAATTTATTTTTATTGAGATTAAATATATTTATAAAATAATATTGTTTTGCTTTTATCGATGTTTAAATATGACCATATTATTCTATGTTTTAAAAACTGCAATATTGCATTTGTGCTTTATAATATAAAATCATAAACTTTTTTGTACCAGTCAAGCCAAGTCTCCCTTATATTACATATAGTTGAGATTTTCTATAACTTGAGATGATCTTGGTTTTATTTATCATAAACTATTGAGACTTTATTATATTTTACAAAAACATTTATTCTATAACAAAATATATTTATTCCTAATAGATGTTCATGAATTTTTATTCATCCAGTCACATATTCTTATTGATATTTTCATTGATGGCATTAGAACTATACTTCAGTAAAATCTGGAAAATTTTAAAATTCAGTATTTTTTAATCCTTAAAAATGTTAAATTTTATAGAATTTATCCTAGTTTTAAAATAAAATATTATAAATTATTAATTTATCATTTATATATTTGTGTGTTTTTATCTTTCATTTATTAGGAATTGAATGAAAATTATATGAAAGCATTGAATTATGGAAATATATTTCTGAAGGAGTTAATATCAAATTTTGATTTAGAAACACATGCTGATTTGCTATATTTGAGGGTAAGTAAATATATTTAAAATATATATTGTTAATAAATCTGTATTGTTAAAGTGAAAATATCTTGAAAATCCAACAATTGTCAGTGACAAATAGCTACAAGGTTTTCTAGATTATTAATTATAAATTCAATAGAGGATCATTAATCTAAAATATTTTGTACATACTTAAGTATTTTAGATTATAGTTTTCTGTATTTTTCCAATTATCTAACCATATACAATAAACTCTCAATTAACTAAGCTGGTCAGAAAATTAATTTCCCTGGATAATCTACAAAATACAGTATTAAAAAAAATCAGAATTATGTATAATAATGCATTAAATATTAAAAAATAAATTATATGCAAATATATTATCCTTTTTCTAATATTTATTGAAAAAGGAAATAAGAAATTTTATTATTTGCTATACTGAGTTTCTTACAAATTGCTGAATGTAAATTAAACAATGTCATTAAATGTCTTTATAAAAATCTTATTAGCTCAAAATATAAGAAAAAAAAACAATAATAAAAGTAGATGGTTAAATAAAAAAATAAAAATAAACAACAATAACAACAACAACATGCCCATATCCTTATGAGAGGATAGGCAGCACTCAAAGAAGGAAAAAATAAAAATAAAAAATTAAATAAAATGAGGGAGAAAGATTCAAATACCATCAATCAGATGGTGCCATACATCCCTATCTTTACACACTATTCTACTTCCTCTACAGTCATTCTTTTCTTCATACATATCCACCTCTTATAAATACTCTGAAATCTGTAGATACTCGTCCACTTTTCCTCTCCATTTTTTCCTTGGCCTTTCTCTCCTATATTTACTCTCCACACATCCAATATACACTTGCTTTGTTAATTGT
The DNA here is from genome assembly GCA_000484575.1 of Olivierus martensii. Classification (NCBI taxonomy): domain Eukaryota; kingdom Metazoa; phylum Arthropoda; class Arachnida; order Scorpiones; family Buthidae; genus Olivierus; species Olivierus martensii. Next base: position 10,673 of record AYEL01088236.1, read on the forward strand.
GCTTTATTCCTTCCCTCACATGGTCAAATCATCTCAAAGTTGAATTACTTATTGCATCTATCAGACTGAAAATCTGGTCCACACATTCTCTTCTACTCTTAAGCCATACTGTATCTCTCATATTCTCTGATCAGTCACCCTCAGATCTCTCTCTCTCTCTCTCTCTCAATCACAATTTTATCAAATACTTTCCCAGCTACACTTAGCAAACTAACATATCTATAATTCTTGCATTCACCTCTCACTCTTCCCTTGTAGATGGGGATAATCACAAATTTAGTCCAGACATTTGGAACCACATCTGTCATCCAATACAGTTTATACATGTATCACATCTACTCAACATTAGACTTCCTATCATACTTCAACATCTCAGCTGTGATCTCATCCATGCCAGGATTCTTACCACATTTCAGTCTGCCAATTGCACATAATCTCTTCTTAACTAATTTGCTCATCGTGCTTATATTCATTCTTTTCATTCATCCTGATCTCCTCCTTTTGCTCTCATCCCTTTTTCCAATAGGTTCATGAAGCTCATGGAAATACTTTCTCCATCTATCAGTTATCCTAGATTCATTTCACAACATTCTACCATTTTTATTTTTTGCATCAGACACCCATATCTTTCTCAAATTTCTCATATACTTTCATTCTTTTATTTCCTTTAAAATCATTTTGCAGTTCTCATCTCTTTTTCTTGTCATCATTTGTCCATTCACTTGGACAAATGATAAGATGAGAAAGAGCGAAAAGTACTAAATGTGATGACCTAGGACACGATCTCTCACAGGGTGCACCCGATCGTCAAGGCACTTAACTGTTGACATACCCTTGCATCATCTTTATGACTTCCTATAGTGGCCATCTGGATGCACTTGACTTTATTGGATCACCTGACCCTAAAGGCAATAATACTTCCCTTTTAACTGTTGACACACCCTTGCACTTAACTTTACCGGACATAACAATAAATTTACATTTTTGTTATTTAACTTGTTTTGAGAATTTATTCAATTTATTAGTATGTAAGTCTAAATATCATTTTGTCATTTAGTTCTAACACCTATTTTGATACTTCTAGTAGTAAGGTTTTCCTAGTTTTCCGATGGTTCGTTTTTGCCGGTTAGATGTTAATTATTGTTTTGATTTAATATATTTATTTTAGAAAATAATAAAAGACCTGAGCTCAAGCTGAACTCTGGATTTGCAGAGTCGTTAAACCGTTAGATTAGATTTTGTAAACAAAGCTTTATTTAAACAATAATAAAGTACAATCCAAATTATAAACAAAACTTATTTAATCAAAATTCAACTATCCAAAAATCTAAATTATTCACAATCAATATAGCCTTAAATACTAATTAACTCTAATATCTCCACTTCCGATACAAACTTTAAGCCTTGGTTGATCTTTACAAGAAACTGGAATGTTACTGTTTCCAGTTCCACCTCAATACAACACCTCACTGTGTCATCAGACACATACGATTTTATACTTTGTGACTTACCCGAATTGGCTCATTTGCATAAAGTTGTGTAACAATCTCAAATTTATTAGTTTACAGAGTAAATCAGTTCATTTCATCCTCTTTACAAATTAATTATGCACCGAACAAAACATCGATAAGAGATCATTCTTATATTCTCATATCAGATCAGTGGTAAGCTTATTTAGATTAGATGACGTCACTAACCAAGAGAGTTCGTTCAGAAGATAGCTTTCCGTTCCGTTACACATGATTGCTGAATACTGAGACAGAGAATGTAGGAAGTAAGTTAACTCTTAAACTAAAATGTAATACATTAAATAATACTGAAAGTAACAATAAATAATAAAAGAGCATAATAAAGAATAACCAGGATAGATCAGAATTAACCTCTTCACAGTTTATCTTTAATCTTGTAAAAGGCAATTTTTATTATTGTTTTTTGTGCACCAATAATTTTTTTCTTTAATAGAATATCAGAATTTTACTGTTGCTCCTTATAAGGATTTCATGTTTAAAATGTTTTAAACAAATTGTATATAAGAATCCTGTACTAGTGCTTTACTTAAATAATAATTAAATTATTCATTTTATTATTAATTTCATTTATACTTATTAAAATTATAAGATACTTATTTATCTATGGTTATTTCAGATTCGAGATATTCTAAGCATAAAATTACCAAATATAATATTTAGTGCTCTAGAAGTTAGAGATGATGCAGAGACATTGTTTATTAAACTGAATAGTATTTGGAAAATGATAAAAAGTATGTTAATAAAATTATTATTTTAATTAATATCAAAGAAATTTACATTTACAATTTTGGCAAATTATAGAAAAACATATTAAGTGTATATTTTATAATAATATTTATTAAACATATAATGCAATAATAAAATTCAATAAATAAATTTTCTTTTTGCAGATAAACATTTTATTCATCAAATAATATTTTGATTATATGATGCATTTTTTTATCATTACATATTATTATCTTATAAAAATATAATAATTATTTTGAATTCTGACTGTTTTTTAGTAGTAATGATGATTTAATTTATAAGAATAGTTTGATAGAATCATGTTGCTAATTTTTCATAGTGATAAAACAGCTGACATACTGAAAGATAAAAAGTAATCAATTTATTCCATAAATTATTAGATTATCAGAACTGAAAATGTTTTAAAATAGTTATATTATTTACACTTTCAACTTGTTATAATTTATAGTTAAGAAATATGTAATATAGCCTTATTTATAAAAACATTGAAATAAAAATGTTCTCTAAAAAATCAAAAATTATAAAGACATACAGATTTACTAAATACATTTACAATTTTGTATGTCTTTATATTTTGATAACAAGAGGAGCTTGAATTTTTGTGAAAATTATGCAAGTAAATATTGAATTCATATACATTTACATTTATTGAAAGATATAGAAGGTATATTTGGAGATTTAACGCTTTGAAGAATATTAATCATCTCATATGACATGCTAGTGAAGGCATGAGTGAATTATTTTCTTTGTTCACATGAGAGATATTCATAATGTCACTGATTAACAAGATCACAACAGGATTGATTGATGGTTAGAGGGAGGTCAAACTTAATATAACAAAAAATCATGAACAGGAAAAGGGATTAAAAAGTGTTCAAAATAGAGTGACATACAAGAAATCCATAAATCATTTTAAGTTGTATAGAACAAAAGATACACACTTAGAAGCTATTGAGAATGGCTAAACTCTTTGCCACCAAATAAGTGCTTTTCCTTGCCTTAGTCCAGAAGTAGACCTCCAATGGATGAGGTGCTGAGTTGCCAATCATTCCCTGACAATCCATCCGAATGCATCAGATATGATGCCCAGAACAGGTTCAGATCCAATAAAGGGACGAGAAGCCCTTCATACCACTTAGAAGCTACTGGGATAAAGTCAAAAACATTATTGCATGGTGTCATTAATATCTGTATTAATTTACTAATAATAAATTGTTGTTTTCCTATTTAAAGTGCTTTTTTGAGTTCTTGTGTTTCTTTATACTTACTTAGATTACCGTATATACTCGAATATAAGCCGATCCGTGTATAAGCCGACCCCCGACTTCAGCAGTTTGAAAATCTGTAAAAATGCACAACCCGTGTATAAGCCTACCCCCAGACTTTAGCACTTAAAATTCAATAAAAATTTGAAAACTTATTGAGAGGTTTCACTGTACAGAGAATGTTTTTGGTTGTAGTGCATGCTCCTGTAGATTATCTAAGTGGAGTAGTGCAAAGTTCCCAATTTTTACAAACAGAATGCAAACTTAATTGTACAGGAAACTTTGCACCTAGCATTTGCTAAATGCCAGCTGGATTTCTATTTTTGATTTTTCTTATTCAGTTCCCAATGTTTGCCATTTTGAACATAAACAATTTGTAAAACAAAATCTCAATTAGCTTATCAGATGTTTAAAATAAAAATACAGATGTAGAGAGTACTTTTGGGCTGGATTGTCCTTGTTCTTGTTGTACTTTCTCTGTGCAATTGAAAAGGAATGATTACGTCAATAAATCAGTTAAATATCAATGAGAGCTTATAAATGACCTGTATCACTTATAAGTTGACACTTCATTATAGTAATTTTTTCTGTATAAAATTTCTTTGTATTTTTCTGTATTTTTTTTTTTTTTAGTTTATACATAATTATATTACATAGCATAAATTGCAAATTAATATAATTTTTTTCATAATTTTATCAGAAATATTCAGGATAGGCAAATATATAATCACATTATTTTAATCTCTATGGATTGTCAATGTGTTTTTGTAATAAATTGTTTAAAATAAGAATGAAAATGTTTTTATTAATATCAATCACATTTAAAAATTATATTTGATATTATGTGGAAATCTCAATGATTCATCAAAAAATATTTCATAAATTTACATCTTAATTTATTGTTGTTTTTAATAATGGCATAATTATATAAAAAATAATAATTGATATTTTTACAGTAATTTGTTTAAAATAATAATAAAATTATTATTACAATTTTGCAGTAATTTGTTTAAAATAGTAACAAAATTATCATCACAAATTTAAAGCACAGTAACTGTATTTTATAATATATATAAAAAACTCAAATATAATAATCTGGAATAAAATGCATTGTAAATTATTCTCTAGCTTAATTAGAATCATGTTGCAACTTGGTATCATCATCTAAAAAGTCACATCATATAATTGATTTATATCTTTTAACAAGTTTGAATATAAAATTTTTCCTAATCTTTTGTAAGATTTGCAAAGACTTTGGAATATCAAATTAATGTTAATTTAACTTAATATGCAATTTTATTTTTATATTTTGTTTTAAAATATTAAATTATGTTTGTAACATATCTTACTGATGTCATTATCAACTATTCTATTTTAAAATATCTAAGACGGAAAAAAAGAGAAAATAATTACAAACTGACAAAAACTTATCATTTACCTGCAGACTAGGAACCTCTTTTATGTTGCAAGTTTCTTGCTCCATGTGAGAAAGGATGGAAAACAATACTGTTTTCAAAACAAATGAATAGTACTGATTCCTTGTCCCAAAAAAAGCAAGCAGATAGTTATGCTTGAATACTAAAGAAGAAGAATCAATGGTTTTCTAATTTCCATCAAGGAAAAATAGAAGAAATGTGGTGAGATAAAAGATTATCCTGTCCTGTCTCATATCAGTCTGATAAAGATAAAGAGAGATGACTAGTGCCATATAGGAATATAGTGGAATGAAGAATACGGACATTTAGAGAAATTTAAAACAAATCCCTCATTCTGTCTCTTAAGTATTGCTTTTGGCAAGTTGAAGGGAATAGCTCTCTCATCTATTTAGGAAAGATTAGAAATCTCAATCTCCTTTCATTACATCTAAGTTCAGCTTGAATTGCATTGTTTAGTTAACATTTTATTGTATTTCTATTATTCTTGTTATTTAAATAAATCTGTTATCTTTATTTGTTATATATGTTTCTCAGTCAATTCCTCTTATTCCAGACCTCTGTGCTTCCCATCCATATATTGCATAGCATAATTTGACCATATCTTGTCAGTGGAATTGGAAAAATATATATGTTGGAAAAAATATGGTTTCAAATTACCTCTGTTGCAGGATTCTCATATTTCATTATTTAATTTTCTAAAAGATTTTGTTTTATATTTTGGATAATGCAATATTTTCATTTTAGATTTACTATAAAATATGCATGATTTTTCCTATACTTTAATTCAAAAATATAATGAGGAGAAAATGAAGCTAATATAAATGATTGAAATACACAATATTGAATTATCAAAATTGTTATCATTATTTTAAATTACAAATATTGAGTATATAATTATCATAGTAGTATTGCTAGTTTGTGAGATATTTTCACCAAATTTTGAAAAGAATATTTTTGGAGAAATTCAGAAAATGCAATTTTATGCAAATAACATCAAGTTATCTTTATTCTATTATAGGAAATTAATTTTATCACTTTGATTTTGCTAGTTTTTCAATTTTACACTTATGGTCATTGTTAAGTTATAATAATAATAATTAATATTGATTTAAGAAAAGATCATTCAAATTATTTTATTCTACTTAATAAAATCATAAGTGTTGAATTTATCTACAACAGAGGTAATAGATATTTCTTGTTATTGTAATTATGTTTTGATCCAATTTCTAAACCCAGACCTCTTGTGTCATGAACTCGCTTGCTGAATACACGACATGGCCAGACATGATGTTGACAATAATAAATTCACAATTTTTCATGATTTTAAGTGATCACTTAAAATCATGAAAAATTGTTAATTATTGTTAACTGCTCGCTTCAATCTATATATGCTTGTTTTAAATAGATATTTCTTGTTATTGTAATTATGTTTTGAGCCAATTTCTAATCCCAGACCTCTTGTGTCATGAACTCGCTTGCTGAATACACGACATGGCCAGACATGTTGTTGACATATTTTACCAGCATGCCCCCCTCACTATCCTCACACATTAATATTTGAGTCTGTTTCTATCTTTTTATATAAAATTTTAAAAATTTAATAATAAATTCACAATTTTTCATGATTTTAAGTGATCACTTAAAATCATGAAAAATTGTTTTATTATATTTACCAGTAACTCATCGATGATTTAATTAAAATAGATTAAAAAGTGACGAAAAAATAATAAATATTTAAAATATGTACTGAAAAATAACTTTAGTCTATCAAAAAAGTTCATCGTAAGCAAAATCAAAACTTTGAAATTGAAAGCTTAAAGTCTAGAAATCACATTGCACACGTCATGCTAACGGTATATGACATCATCATTTGGGTGATCCACTCATTTTAAAATACGATCAAAGATTTGATTGAATATGAACTCAACTCAACTATAGGGAAAACGAAACTTCGATCGGTCTTTTGGGAGTCGTGTTCTAATGGAATTTTTACTGTGATAATATGAATTTTTTGTAGAAAAGAAAACAGTTATTCAATAACAACAATAAAAAGAAAATATTTTTATGTGAATTATAAAAGTTTATTACTATTCGTTAACTTGATATTTTCTGAAGCTACATCATCCTAACGATGATGTCATACACCGGCATCAATCTTGCTTCAGAGTAAAATAAAATTTTACTTTACCTGTTATGATCGTGCCACCGAATCCAACTTGCATTTATATAAGTGCATCAGATAGGCAATGCCATGCTGCCTGATGTGGCGCAATGCAGAAATTCTCAACAGTAATCCAAGAATCTCATGTAGGCACACTAGTTAGATTTTAGCTGAATTATTGTCGAGAATTTCTGCGTCGCGGTGCATTAGGCAGCGCGGTGTCGCCTATCTGATGCACTTATACAAACACAGGTTAGAGACAGCAACGCGATGCGTTCGATTGCTTTGGGTAAAGTAAAATTTTACCTTTTAAATTGATATATTTGTGTTTGTATTAAATTCTAAAATAAAATATTTATATTTTAGTCAAGCGAAATCTTAATCTGAAAAGAGTTTCCGTTTAAATTATAGAAAACATGTCCAGCTGGTTTGAATTATAGATATAAACGTTAACCTTCCAGGATAAATATTTAGTATATTTCATGTTTAAGTTATACATTACTTATAAATATTTGGCAATTTTAATACCAAGAATTTTTATTAAGTAAATAAAGGGTATTTCGGAGAATTCTATTCAGTATCATTTATAAATACATTTTAAAGCTATCATTTTCCAAAATATTATCATAAAATTAAAAATTGAAATTCCTTTAATCTTTCATCGATGAGCGATAATATGGAATGTTGCAAGCTTATTTTATTTTGAAATTGATATTTTCTGTGATTATTTAATATTGGTATTTTCTATTCTAATGGAATGTTTCTCAAAGTGTGATACCCATACCACAGGGTATTCAGAAAGATCTTTTGGGATAAACTTATTTTTATAATTTTGATTATTTCTTTTTACTTCTGTATGGTCTCAATTCACAAATGTGTAATTTATTAGAACGCATATGTTAAAAAAAAATTTTAAAGATAAATAAACCAGACAGTTAAGACTAAATAAAGCTTGATAAAGGCAAAATAAGTTTGTTTAAAAATAAACAAATTAATTATAATAAATAAAAATTTATTATAGTTATTCGTGTTTAAATAAAGCATTATTATAACTTATTCGAAACTGCATTTTCCTGAGAGAGAGCTATATGCCGGTATCACTAAAATTTTAAAATGTGAAAGTTTGGAAATTATTGATATAATGAATGCAACTTATAATTTTAATGTAATAAAATTAACTTTTTGATATTTTTTCTGATTAATTTAAATTTTCTTTATAGTTCAATTTAATAGAAATAAAAATTGATACATCAAAAATTAAAAAAAATAAAAATAAAGGAATTTAGAATTTCCTTTATTAAAATAAAGGAAAGTTTAAAATTAAATTTCCTTTATTCTAATAAAATATAGTTTATGTGATTGAATCTTGTCTATAAGGATAAAAAGAATCAGAAAATAAAAATAAATAAGTAAACATGAAAAAAGGCAATTTTTGGATTAAATCTTGGGTATAAAAAAACAAATAAAATTAAATAAAGTATTTTATAAAATTGAGCTATAAAAAAAAACGTTACAGAATTACAGTGTTTGTTCTTCTTGTATGTCTAGTCTACTTTTATATCAAAAAATAACTTATTTAAGTTCTATACAGTATTCTGTAGTTCGAATTTTCTTGCTGAGGAAAGCCTAAAGTTGGATTGAAAATATTAGTTACAGAAGAAAGAACATTAATTTATCTGTTATAAAACAGATAAATTAATGTTCTTTCTTCAAAGCTTGTTATATTTTTCTTTTTTATTATTATATATACGTTTATTGAGTGCATTTATATATTTAAAATAATAATTTATAAAAGAATTTTAATATATTTTCCAATTTAATTAAATGCCTATTATAAAAGTAAGAATGTAGAATCCTACTATCCCTACGATAACAAAATATAAGATTGCATATTGAATGTTTGTGTGTTTCTATTTACAACATTTACTGATTCCACAGTGTGATTGGGGTTTAAAATAATCATGAATAAAACAAGGACTGCATTCAAATGTTAGCGAGAGGAATAAATATTCAGTCAACTACATCTGCATTCAGTGTTGACGCCAAGTTAAACTTCACGCATGCAGGGATGTTACACTCTTATCAATTTAAAATTGCATTTAAATTTTTAAACTGGCCAATGGCATAAAAGATTTCTGTGACGTTCATGATACAGGTCCGATAATTGAACTGGTTTACTTTAATTAAGCCTATTATTAGGATTAGGCTTAATAAATCAGAACGTTTCTGATTATCTCTTTGTTATCACGAACTTCACTCTTTATACGCAATAATTTTTTTAAAAAACGATGAAAATATAAGCAACTGTAAACTTATCATAATGTCAAAAAGTAAAAATCTAATGAAGTTTGTTCTACATTAATATTAAAAATATTTTATATTTATCGATAATGTTTTCATCTGATATCACTATAAGCATTTTATATAATAAAATAGGTCTATAAAATATATTTATAAACAAAGAATCATATTACTAGAGTTAATGAGTTCATTTTGTTTAGATTTAATAGAAAATAAAAATATCTTACATATATCGTCTGCTGAAAAATTTTCCCGACGTCCTAATGGTCAGATTTTTTCATACGTCATTAAGTTCACGTCAATAATCATTGAATAATAATTTAAAAAATTTTATAATGTTTTTAATTATTAATAAAATTTATAGTTGAAAATTTTCAATATTTATTAACATTAATAAATTTAACCAATAAAATTAAAACTATTTTTTAAATTCACCTTTGCAAATTTTCAATATTAATTTTACAATTACTTTTAATTTGTGAAAGCAATTTAGGTTTTAGATTATTTACGAATAATGAATGAAAGTAAATAATAAATTTATTTTTTATTTTTTATTTATAGTAAGCTGCATAAATATGTTATACATTTTGGTACGAGATTAATGTTAACCTTTTCATCCGATAAGAAATGTAATCCGATTGGTTAATTGCCATCATCCGACGAAGTCCATAATCGTTACTTTGATATAACGTTTCTTATTGGAAAAAGTAAGAGTGACGTCAAATACAAACATTGTCGTTTGGTGTTTAGCATCTGAAAATCTTCGGAGAATGTTTTTACTTACAAGATGGATATTAATAATTTTGGATAATTACATATTTATTGGAATGTGCATAGATCATACATAAAATTCTATATCCAAATCGAAAAAGGTATTTATATTATTATTATTTTTTCTACTGTATAATATTCTTGATGTTAGAGAAAATAAATTGCTTGTTAATCTATTGTTTAGTTTACTTTAATATTTGATACGAATAATTTATTAATAATTTTTAATATATATATATATATATTGCTAAAACAGTTGCGCGTATTGTGAAGTATCACTACTTTTGCAGTAGAAATCAAAAATTTGGACACGTGACCGGAAATGAAATCTTCGGGGGGCTTAATATGAATTCCGATAATGGTGCAGGCACAAAAAAATCAAAAATGTAAGTGGCCCACCCAAAAAAAAATCCTGGTTACGTCGTCTCGGACACACACTACTTCCCACAATAGCGGACGTCTCGGAATCGTATTCACTATTGTGTTGTTCTGATCAAGAGGTCAAAACAGTTTGGGCCGAAAAGGATCCTGCTGGAGGGAGTGGAGCAGGGCACTAGATGAAAGTGAGGGGAGAGCAACCAGCACAGTCGTGAGATCCGTGGCGTCCCGCATCGGTGTTAATTAGAACCAGAAAATACAATAGGTTACTATGTTGATTAGATAACTGTTGATAAACAGAACAAAATATTTACAACGGAAAATTGATTGTCAAGTTTTTGCGTCGCATCGTATCGGCAGCGCGGCGTCGCCTATCTGATTATGGTATACTGTATAGACTCAGGTTGGAGTCGACGGCACGACATGCTCGATTGCTTCGGAGTAAGGTTGGAATCAACGGCGCGACGCGCTCTTGCATTCGGGGTAAAATAAAATTTTACCTGGTATCATATTAAATGAATTACTGCAAAATTTTCTTCCTGGTCTTCAGGAGACGTTCAATAAGTTATGGTTTTGCTTATTATAATTTCTCCAGCCAAAAAAAAAAGTTGATTTTTTTTGATCTGTGTATAAGCCGATATTTCTCCAGCCAAAAAAAAAGTTGATTTTTTTGATCTGTGTATAAGCAGACCCCACTTCAGAAAATTTTTTTTGAGAAAAAAAACCTTGGCTTATACATGAGGATATATGGTAAATTTTTTCACTTAAAATTGTGCTGTGCATCAATAAGTTTTTATATAATTTATAAAAACTTTAAGTCTGATTAATTTTTATAATTTTTAAATTTAAACAATATTTAAAAAAATTCTGTTTTGCTATTTAGAATAATTGTTTCCAATATTTAAGATAATGTTTTTTTATTCTAATAATAAACATGTCATACAGATGATGGTCTTAATGTCTAAAAGTTACTTTGCTATTATTTAAAGTCTATTTGTTATTCACTTTTTAAATTGTTTTATTATTTGTATTAATTTATATAAACTTGGATTTTTATATTCATTCAATTTACTTACTGTGTTATCAGTTGTTGTCGTTCTCTATCAACACGTATTAAATTGGGATAAGTTCCAGCACAAAGAGCTGCTTTTACAACAGCCCAATTTTCAGAATTAGAGTTCAAATCTCTTATATCACCACCACCTCTAGCTCTAACAAATCCAGAAGCTCTAAGTTGACCTAAAAGTTGAGTTCGCATTCCAACTATAATTTCCATAGTTGGTGCAGAAAGAAAATTTTTCTCACAAAATGTTTTCTCATATCCATCACTTCTTCCTTTCTGCCAGGCCTATATTATTAAATAAGAAAAATATTTTTATATTTTACTCTAACACAACATATAATTTGTAATCTATAAAAAATATTAATGCGCTCATATCAATCCTGTGTTTTTTTACAAAAATGCTAAATTATTTAGACAGGAGAAAAAAATATTCAAAACTTAAAATATGGAAATGTTTTCAGTCAATTAACACTGAATCATTATCATCATTTATATAGAGAAAAATGTAACATTCCATTCTTATGAAGAAATTACTGCATTTTTCTATATAACAAATCCATGTATAAGCCGACTCCTCACTTCAAAATTTTTTTTGAGAAAGAAACCTCGGCTTATACACGAGTATATATGGTACTTTGATTATAGGAAAAGGGCTTTACCAGCTCTAGCACTGTGACCACCAATGGTCTATTGTGCACCCCCAACAGAATCATCCCATAAGAAGTCCCATCTTAATCACAAAAGACAGTATCTTCTTCAATGGGACTGTAAAACGATCTTCAGGTGCAGGAAAATATTATCCAAGAAAATCATACTTTAGCCCTGAAAGGGGTACACATTCACACAAAATGTGAAGAGGAGTTTCCTTCCTGACATCATCTACAATTGGGACTATTAGCAATCCCAACTTAATTAAGAGACCTTCCAAGATGACAGTGACCTGTAAGGAGCTCTGTGATAATTCTAGCTTCATTTTTATACAATGCAAGCAACTCTTTAGTTTTCTGTACAGACGGACCTAAAATAAGAACTTTTGCTTGCTTTAATCCAGGAATAGACCTTCAGTGGGTTAGGTGCTGAGTTGCCAACTAGTCCTTGACAACCTCCCCAAATGCATCAGGTCTGATATACAGGTAGGTTCAAGTCGAATAAAGAGACGACAAGTCTCTTTATTTGGCCAGCCCATCAGCAACCTCATTGCTCTCAATCCCTTTGTGCTGTGGCACCCAAATAAATTGTGCCTTGTTTCCAGTAGCCAGTTCCTCAATGAGAATATGACAATCACATACAAGCTTAGAAGTAAAGCAGGAGCTATCAAGTGCTTTTAATGCAGCTTGACTATCTGAACCTGAAGATGGCCTAATAGCCGAAAATGTTTGTAAAGTTGAAATTAAAGTGAAACTTAACTGCTAATAGTGCTGATTAGTCTGTGAAGTATAAGTTTAAGTAAAAAGCAAATTGTAATTAACAGTTTATAGGACTTAGCCTTAGTATAAGAACTATACCCAAGCTTAGGTATAAAAGAAACCCTTACCTGCCTTCAGGACCATGGAATAGCCAAAAGCCAAAACAGGCCCTGAAGACATGGCTCAGAGGAGAGGCCAAGATGTGTCAATGCCTTGTTGTAAAAACACTGGCAAAATACCATCTGATCCCACAACTTGAAGGGCTTAAAATTACTTACAGCCCATCTAATATTTGATTGACTGATCACCCTCTTAACAAGATCTCAATCATCCCTCATGGCATGATAAACACATCCATTGAGTCTGACTGCGCCTCTGTAAAAGAGGATCCCTCAATCAAAGTAAATCCAGGAAAATATACTCAAAAGAGTTCCTTTAAAGCATCCTTGCAAATACTAGTCATCATGCCATCTGTCAGCCTGAAAGTATTAATCTTGCAATAATTTCATTTGGACTTATCTTTACTAGTCTAAATACATCAGGTATATCTCAATTTTCTGACAATATCTTTTCCAGGAAGACCTTTTTACCTTTATAATGGCTTTATTATAACAGTTGAGATCACTTCTATATGTATCCCCTTCGCTTGTCCTTTTAGCTTTATTAAAAAGCCTTCTAACATTAAGTTTAAGATTGCCAACTGTTCATTCTGCCAAGAAACCTGCCTTGATAAGCTAGCAGTCCTGACTGGACAGTTTTAATGGTAAGATAAGGATAATATTGCCTGTTGAATCTAATCAACAGTCATCTCTAAATCTATCACCGAGCAAAACTTGCTCTGTATATCCCCAAGGTTAAACTTAAGGTCTTCTCTAAAGGATTCACTGTTAGTCTTCCTCAGGTCTTTGTATGTTACCTGACTAAGTACCATACCTTTTAAATTGAAACAAATGTATCTCTGATCCAATGAAGATGGCTCACTAGATACATACCAATTCTCAATTTGGTCAGAAATAGTTTGAGTCTCTAATGCTAGATCAATGATCTCCCATCTGTTAATAACAACAAATTATAGTTCATTTCCCTATTCAAAACAAAGAGGTTAGTCCCTACCAGAAACTCCAATAAATACTCACTCCTTTGATTGATGTCTTTGCTTCCCCAACAGTGCCAGATGTAGTTAGTGCGGGGCCCGATTGGAATATTTTTTACGGGGCCTTTCAAAATATGGCTTATACAAATAAATAAAATAATAAAAACATTTTTGTTGGCTGGATTGGCTACGTGGAAACGCTTCAGCTTTCCACTCTGGAGCATCCGAGTTCGAATCTTGAGTCCTACCCTTTGAATATATTTATTATGATTATGATGTCGGGTCCTCCCGTCGAACCCCCTGTCATCCTTAGCCGGAATTAGCAGTGAATCTGCAAAGTCGCGGATTAGAATGAATGGAATAAAATTAATTCTAACTAAGCCTAACGGTTTAATTTTATATTTGGAGTGCTTGTATTTTCTTATTTTATTTGTATTTATATTTAAAATACTCTATTCTTGGAAATTATACATATCAGTTTTTTTTTTAATTTAGGGATAAAAAAAAATCAGCTAAAGAGGGTCAATAATTCCTAAGAAATCTAAAATAATTCTGTTGTTGTGGTATATACTTCCCTATATTGAAAATAAATCTATTATAGAAATTCCATTTCCAATTTTTCTATTACAGTATCTTCCATTGAAAACGCTAAATGCAACTGCAAAATTCAAACATCTCTAAATTTATTTAGAGATCAAAGAAACAGAAATCAAAGAACAGAAGAAGAATCAAAGAAAAAACAGGTCACAACTGCAAAATTGTTGACTTAGAAATGATAGTTGTGAGCTAACGTTAAAACATTAAATAATGATGTGTCTTATTTACCAAGTTACATTATTTTTGCTAAACTACTACAGGCTTCATTTTACATTGTCTCCGAGTTCATTTTAATCAGGAAAAACTACTGTTTTCCCATCTTTACCCATAAATCCACACAAGGCCTAAGCCTGTCATTTCATTAGGTTAGTTAAGCCGAAATATTCTCATGGAATATTTTTATCTGGTGGCGGCCACTTATAGAGCCGCCATCACACGGTCTCATGCAATATTTTTATCTGGCGGCGGCCACTTATAGAACCGCCATCATCACAGCTGAACAACAACCATGATGGAGTCAACAGAAGGATGGGTTTCAACAGGCCAGGTCCAGATCCCTCCTGAAAAATTGGAGGAGTGGGATCCCAGATCCTCCAGAAAGTTAAGCCATAGCTTTACCACGCAGCCATCGGGCTAACCTGTCATTCCGTGCGTCCGCGGGTCCCACAGTTTGTTTGGTTAACGAACATTTGTTCTGTTTGGTTAACAAACATGTGTTCATTAACCGAACATAAAAATCTTTTGAAAAAGTATTCATTATCTGAACTGTTCATTAACTGATCACCCACTGTATTTTTTATCACTGTTTATGCTTTAATATTCTAAGTGGCAGATGAGTAGGTATCTAATATTTGAAACTGTTTTATGGTATTATATTAACTTATAAATAAAATATATAGATATCCTGATTTATTTAAATAATAATAAAATTTGTTTTAAAATTTTAAAACAAATTTTACACAAATTTGTTGTGTAATTCAAATTTTTCAAAAATCAAAAAATGATTTTTTAATAAAAATTTCGAATTAAAAATTCCCAGGATTAGATTAATTATAGAATTTTTCTGAGTATACTGTTGATTTTTATTCTTTCTGTTTCATATTAATATATATTTTTTTTATGAAATAAGAAAATTAGTTCTGTATATTTTTTATGTAAAACAATATTCAAGTTTATAATATAAATATTTTTACAACATAATTAATTCAATATATTAAATAAATAGTTTATCATAATTCATAGACAAATAAAATAAAACTAACCTATACATTTAGGAAATATTCCTGACCATTTTCTTTCAGCATTACATTTTAATGAATCATCACCTTCTATATGAAATCCATTTTTACAATTATAATTGGCTACTGATCCAAATTCTGTAGAAACATAGTTAACCGAACCATTTTCTATATCTTCTGGTTTCGGACATGTGATAACTAAATATTTAGAAATATATAAAAGACGGATTTGTTTATAAAATATGTAATATTATAATATAAAATTCATATATTTTTCTAATTTTTTCAAATTTATTTTTTGAAACATTACTTTTGCAGTTTGGAGGATTGCCAGTCCATTCTCCATCTGTTCCACAATAACGCACGTTGATACCCTTCAGTTCGTATCCAATATTACATATATACTTGACTGAATTTGGAAAAGTGTATCGACTTCCCTCGATCCATCCATTTTCGATTGATTGTGGTACTCCACAGGTTATTGCTAAGTTACGAAAATGTTAATTTTCAATAAGTTTTAAAATATAAGAAATTCATAAGCATAAACTAAAAAATGATAATAAGCATGCTATGTTCTATTAAATATTTAAAATATAGATCTGCCAGTTTTTTATCAATATGTGTTGAGTTGACGATCAATTAAAATACAGTATAAAAAATTTTAAATATTTTATTTCATTCAATGTTTTTTTAATCAAGTTTTTAACAGTTCGCTGTTAATCAGTTCGTTTTAAAATTCGGTCCTCAAATTTTTAAATGTTGCCAAATGTTGAATTCAGTATATTTTAGTTTTAATTTATTAAGCTAATTATAATTTCACTTTTAATTATTTGAATTATAATAAAATAGAATTCAGTGAAAACTAACGCTATAAAATACGGCAATGATATTCTAACAAAAAAATATAACTTTATGAGATACACAAGATATTACATTCATAAAAGACTTTTTTATTTTTTAAGTTTGTTTTTACATATTTTGATTCATTTTAATATGGGATGAAAACTGAAATTCAATAAATAAATAAACTAAATTGATCAGATTTGATTCTATAACTGAAATCAATAGATATCATACAATCCAGTACTATATTGATAACATGAAACTAAAATAATAATACGATTTTCGATACAAGAATTTTAGCGAAAACCTTTTATTGAATATAAAGCAATGCCTCGAGTCCAATATATCACATCATGATATGTTAGGCAATCTGAATTAAATTTCAGATTGTCATCATAATCTTATTTTCAAATCTTAGATCGCGTCAACAAATTCTGATATATATTCGGGATTCAAACTTTGTACATTTATTCAATTCGTTTGAGAATTATGGACGATAATTGCACAATGGACAATGTCCACGTTAGCTATTGTGCATGTGCGATAGTAACATAGCCACTTATTGGCAAATTTTATAATCTGTCAACCGTGACACCATGTGTATGAACGCCTATAAGGTTGAACTCACACGAACCGCAATAGAACCACACCACGACCACAAAACTGTGGACAGTCGTGAATTATAATTATATTAATATAGAAACGCATAATCTACTCAGACGGACCTCTAACTGAAGTTGGTTTCAACCGCTGTCGCAACGCCTGGTCCGTGTGAGTTAGATTCTGCGTTTCTATATTAATATAATTATAATTCACGATCGTCCACAAACCGACCCCAGTTTTGTGGTTGTGGTGTGGTTCTGCTGTGGTAGGTATGAGTTCAGCCTACTGCATTATCAAATCATAATATTGTCTGGGGAAATGTGGTAGGTGTGAGTTCAGCCTACTGCATTATCAAATCATAATATTGTCTGGGGAAAACAATGAATGATATTCCTGAAATGAAAAAAGAAGTTATTAAACAATACTTGGAAACATCCTCAAATAAACGATACAAGTATGTCATTGATAATTAATCAAATCAATGTTCATAGCCAAGCTCAATATGATGGAATGGGCTTTAAAAAGCAATTTTAAGCCAGCCAAAGAACGGGATACTATTTTGTTGTTATCTTGAAGAAAATGGAAGTCATTGATTCATATTGTAAATGTCCTGCTGGATAAATATTTTTTTAATTTATATAATATTTAAAATTCATGATAAATATTTAATTAAAGCAATTTTATTCTATATTTAATCAATTAAAAATATAAAATTCTAACAAATAAAATTATTTTTATGAATTTTTTTCATAGAATTTAATTTTGATTGAATTACTATTACACTTATTCAACCTGAAATAGAATTATTTAGTTATTTTATTAAAAAAAAACATAGTTATTCTCATTCGTTTTTCTAATACTTTTTTGTTTGAAACCCAAGAAAAAATAGAAGGAATGGTATCTAATTTCAAATAGCGTTATTTTGTTTTTATACCCGAAATCACTTTCCCAACGTTGCACTTTCCACAAAATTAGCTAAACAAACTGTCATATTTCTTATAATTTGGAAATGTTTGTCAACATCAGGACGAATTTTTATAATCCATTGCTTCCTAATAGCATTATCTTTTGGAAAACAATACCATGTTGTCTCAACAGGCACTTTTTCATTATAATTTTTGAATAACGGTACTGAGCAATGAACGCGACTCATATTTTCATGCGATATCAGCAAAGATCGTTGATACCAGTCATGGAATTGTGTATCGTTTTATCATCACAAGGTAACGTGCGCGCAAAGTGGACATTGTCCACTGAAGCCTAAAAAAGTTACAGTGAAGTAAATAAAGATTTTCCAAAGACAAAACTGAAATATACAAAATGATAACGTTTTGGATGAAAGTCAACGCAGTCCAACCGCGTAATAAACGGAATCATATTTTAAAGAATCTCTTTAAAACGGGTTTTGCATTTCCTAATGGGACAGAAAAATTGAAATTTAAAAAGATTATAGGATACAGTCATAATTTTAGAAAAATCTGATTTATTTAAATTATTACAAAATTTGAACCTTATTTCAACAATTTATTGCCCTATTATTATAATTTTTAAATGCTAAATAAACATATTTCATATAAAGTAATCGAACAATTTTTACAAAACTTTGAAGAATAGTCAATATTAATTCATTACCAATTTTTTCCCAGACAAGAAAGGTTTCTATGATCATGATTTCTTTTTAACGTCCTTTTCATCGATAATGATTGAAAATCATTATCGATGAAAAGGACGTTACTAAATGACGAGACCATTTCAGGTCCAACTACGACCTTCCCAAACGTATTCTCTTAAAATTTAAATATGTTTATAGTCAATCGTTAGTGCTACACGTTCCCAAAATTCTGATATTAGTGCCGCATAATTATGCATTTTAGAAAGGATTCTTACACGCCGCTCAGCCGCTCTACTTGGCATCAAGTTACGCGAATCTACTAGAAATTATTATTTATTTTGAAATTTTCATTGCCTATCGTTAGTACCATTAATACCTAAAATTCCAACGTTAGTGCCGCGTAATTCCTCATTTTATAACAACTTTTATTATAATATCGCGTCGTCAGTTGCGAATCTATATAAGAGCTAATAGGGCTTGAGCCCAGGGGCCAAGGTACAATGCAAAGTATGCAATTGTTAAAGAAGTGCTAGAACATAAAAATGTAAAATAATACATCAAGCCTAGAGCCCTCAGAAAGTTAAATCCGCCTCTGCGCGTAATGTGATATCTCGCGACAGAATTTAATAGCTTGCCAGTGGTCTAATCATCGCTTTGTATATGTTATCGTTTTATTCTCTCTCGCTTTATTCATTTTGTATGTTGAAAATAGAATGATTATGCATGCATAACCAAATATGTTATTATATATACTCTTTTTATGCATATTTGGTTATTGATATTCCATTCTATTTCTAACATTAATAACTATAGTAGTTTAATATTTCCAAAGTTCATTTATGCAACAATCATTTTGAGATTTCATAATTGCTGATATGCTATATTTAATTTATGGATATGTCTATACAATCTGACAGACCTTATTCTAAATAAAGATGATAATATAACAATCCTAAATATTTTGCGACATTGACGTCTATTTTGGATTGCCATACTTGAAACAAATAAAGCGAGAGAAAGCGAAAAACAAAGGACTCATTACACTACATGCCAGCTATCAAATTCTGACGCTATATGTATGCCCTGTGATGCAATATTATAAGTTTTTTATAAAACCCATAATTGCGCAGTACTAGCGTTGGAACTTTGGAGATCTGCGGCACTAACATAGTACTAACAATGGGCAATAAAAAGTTTAAAATTAAATAGTAATTTCTAATAAGTTCGCGTAATTTGATGTCAAATTGGGCGGCCTATGTTCTAAAACACGTTATTGCGCTGCATCAACGAATGACTATAAACATATTTAAATTTTAAGAGTAGGTCTGTCCAACTAGATGTATGTGGTGTCCACAACCTTGATGGGAACTTATTTCTCTTGTTTTTATTCAGCCTTCCAACAGGAGAATTAAGCGATGGAATTATTCCAGCTCTACTACAGACCTCCTGCATTCCGTCGAGAATGTGCCATCAAGTGATAGTAGAGTTGAATGACTGGTGAGATCAATAAGATTATATAATATGAAAAATCGATCAATGGACCTGGTCCTGATCTTACAAAAGAATTTTCTGAAAAATGGGATTTGATCACAGATGTTTTGGGTGGAAAGCCAATGCTTATCTACGTGTTCAATCCGACCAACTAATCTTGAATAAAGATCTATAAGTGTTTAAAAGTTTTACGTAACAGAATAAACAAAAACTGAATGGAAATCATTAGGAACAGTAGATCTAAAATTTTATAAAAAATTCATATAGCGAAACAAAAATCGTTCCTGATCCATCAGGTAGAAATCCAGAGTTGTTCCATTCGACCATATGAATTAATAAGCTCCACACCTAAAAATAATTTAAACAGCCGAAAATAGATTTCATCACTTATACAGTATAAAATCCTGTTGAAGATAAATAGATAATTCATAGATAAATAGACTTATGGTTTCATTCAAGAACAAGGGATATTCGCTTTCTATCAAAAACAACAAGGAAGAAAGGCAAAGTACCATTGTTTATTCCTGTTTTTTAGTTAATAAACGATATTATTTATTATCTGCCTTTTGTAAGGAACCGCAACAGATAACTGATGAAAATGTGATTCGAAATAATATCAAATTTTCGAATAAAACTCGTAAGTGACTCAGGGACCGATAGGAGAATTGACTCGGAAACGCATATAAACAATAAAATATATTAATTTAAGGAAGAAATAAAATACAGAATTAACCAATATAGTTTAAAGTAATTATTACATCGAAACAAAAGTATCAAAGATTGAAGTATAAGCCAATAGAGATTTATACTTTTTTAATTTTTCAAAAGTTTTATTGAACTGAACAAGAAAGTACAAGAGCAGGTCCCGCCACAAGGAATAGCGTAGGGTGGCTAGTCAGGTAACAATATAATAAAATAAACTCTAATAAAATACATATTTTATTGTTCCCGACATACTTTTGAAAAAACATAAAAACAGGTAAATATAACTATTATATATAAAACTAATTATTTTTATTTTTACAGGTATAAGAAAGAACAGTAAATATAAGAACACATGCAAAAAATCAGATAAGTATAATTCAATATAAACATTATATAAATTTAAAAATCTCATATATTTTTTCTTTTCAGGTACATAACAAGTAAAACCAGGTAAGTATAGATAAAAATAGGAATACACATAATTAAATTCCTTAATATATAAAATATAAAATGTGATATCCCACAAAAAAAATTATAATACATCAAGTAAATATAAATAATATAACCCCAAATCCCAAAAAAATATATTCCCAGGTAAGTATATAAAATAAAATAGGATATCACATAGATATTTTTAAATTCAGACAACATAAATATTTCGCTTCTCATACATAAATATAAAATCAATGAAGTACTTAAAAAGGCAAATTTACAAATAGAGCTCCCATATTTAAAAACAGAGGCAAGAGATAGAAATGAACACCAGGGTCAATATTTTAAATTAAAGGCGACTCCGTTAAATGTAAGAAACTTAAGATCTCAAAAAATTTAAAAATTATAAATATAAGTATAAATAAAATATAAAACTAAAAATATTTTAAAAGTAAATTATATAGTATCAAAATATACAAAAAACATATGGAACCGACTGTACAGATTTTATCACTTTGGTTCTTTCGGGGATGTATAACCAATTGTTATTCCAATAATGTAGAGTTTGTGATTTTATTGTTCATAATTTGAAAGTTCATAATCTGTGTCTTTACCATGGTATTGGCCAAAAATTTTAATGGTGTTGTTGATATTGATCTGTCCAGCACTTTGTTTGTCAATAGTATTTCCAAAGATGTTAAGTATATTACATTTGTGTATATTAAGTTTTATGGCAGTCATATCACAAAAAAGTTTATGTGGATAGTTCTGTAGAACGAGGGTTTATCCTTTATCATGATGTTAATATCATCAGCATGGGCAAGATACTTGAAGCCTTTAGTATATCCTGGTATAGTAGTTGTGTAATTTTTTTGTCCTCATCTATTGTAATTAGCAGTATGTTGATAAAGATGACAAACAGCAGCAGAGATAGAGCACATTCTTGCCTTATGCCAATGTTGCATTTGATATCAGGGATATAGTAGTAGTTTATTTTTAAGTTTGATGAAGCATTAAGGTAGATTTTGTTGATCATATTTATTTGTCTTTGAGTCCATAATTGGACAGGATTTCAAAAAGGATGTTATGATCCACAGAGTCGAAGGCCTTTTCAATATCAATGGAGAGGATGAGAGATTGGTTTTATTAGTTTGATGGTAGGTGGAGACTAAATCAAGGAGAAGGTTATTACATTGGATGGATTTGTTATTAAGTCCAGCAGTTCGCGTGTTATTGATTTTTTCATAAAAAACTTCAGATGATCTATTTTACATTATTATACTATATATTTTATAGTCAGAATTGAGAAGAGTTATGGGTCTAATTTGATTTATATTAGTAATGTCACAATAATACTTAACATCTTTGGTGTCGTTTTGGGTATGAGGACAATAGTCCCTTTCTTAAAATCTTTATGGAAGGTCTCACTGTTGAAAAGATGTTTCAGAATATCATTATTTCTTGTTCAAAAAATTTGTAAAATAAAGGAGGAATATTGTCAGGACCGAGGGCTTTGTCAGTATGCAGGTTGTTGATGGCAATTTTTATTTCTTCATTAGTTATCTCATCACTGAGTTGTTTAGTTTTATCATTATCAATTTTATGAATATTTTTATAAAAAATGTTTTTCCATTTATCGTTGGTTTGTCTTTTTTTGAATTTGCTTCTGAAATGTTCATATAAAGTTGTGTTTATAGCATTAGTTTCAGTGATAATTTGGTTATCAACCTGTAGCTTTTCTACATTGTTGTTTTGTTTGGGTTTTTTGCCTATTTTAAAAAATTGCTTATTGTTAAGATGAGGTATTGGTCCTGCTTCGTTTATAGTTATAATAATTATTAAGTGCCATTTGATTAAGTAGCATGTTGATTTTCTGATCAATATAGTCAAGCTGTTTATGTGGGTTATCAATTAGGTGCTGTTGTTGAGTGAAGTTTGAGTTTTTCGCCATATCTTAAGTTCTTGAAAAAGTTTCCTTTTTTGTTGTATCTTATATATTGTATTTTTCAGGGTTTTCTTGAAAATGATAGTTATTCCAGGTTATTTTAGTTTTGAGATCATTTATTAACTTGAGGGTTTCCTCTTGAAAAGTTTTATTTTCAAATATGTTTTTGTTGATTTTGATCATTTTAGTGATTTTGTTTAAAATTTTGTATTCAATGGAAGTGTTGACTCCTTTATGATCAGAGATAGGTCCTTTTTGGTCAGTGATGTTGAAGTTATTTGTACAGATGACAGTACCAGAGTTTTGACTAATGTATATCCTATAAAGCCTTTCCTTAATGTCCCCATTAGTCCAGGTGTACCCATTTCTATAGGGAAACTGATGTCTGAAAATATCAGTAAGTTTCTGTTTGTTGATTAAGTTTTCTAGTGTCTTCCTTGAACTATCAAAACTGAGAGGTTTATTTTTGTCATAATGAGTGAGAACATTGTTGAAGTCACCAAATATGATCAGGTTCCTGTTAGTATTTATGTATTGTGTAAGATTATTGTAGAAGGTTTTCCTTTCTGCCATGTTGGTGGGAGCATAAATATTAATAACTCTAAGGAGTTTCTCATTACTTTTTATATCAACCATGGCAACTCTACCATTATTATCAGTGACATAGTTTTGTATTTTGATAGTGTTTTTAATAAAAGTTATCACACCAACATCCTATTAGCAAGACTGGTGATTATGTTATACATAAGAAAACTTAGAAAATTGTTCCCTATCTCATTGATGCTATCAATATTAGTTTCCTGTATGCCTAAAATATCCACATATTCAATTTTGGCTCTGTAGTAAGATTTGTTTTCTAATATCTTTGAAACCCTTAATGGTTTAGGGTTTGAATTTTTAGAAAAAACTTATTATTCATTATTAGTGGGAAAAATCAGAATCCTCTCCTTCAGATAAAAAACAACTTCAGATAGATAACAATAGCTTCTTTCTTTTCTTTTTATTGATTTGTGAGGTTCTTTTCCTTTGTTTTATTTGTTCAGTAGTTTTTTCTCAAGTCTAACATAAGGCTGGAGTTTTTTATTTTTGTTTAGTTCCCTTTGTATTTCTTCTTTATTATCATCAGATATAGTAATTGATTCATTTATAATTGGTTTTTTACTTTTTTTGTTCTTTGTTTCTTTTTGATTTTCGTTTGAATTGTTGTTGCTGTTTTTATTTTCTTGTTGGGTTCGTGGTAGTTTATCAATAGTATGTTTTGAGTTAGTGTTTTCATTCTCATTGTTTTTTGGTTGCTGTTGGTTATCATCATTAACAGTTTGCTGTATTGGCCTTGTCTCAGTTGAATTGGTTTCAATATTGTTGGTAACCTGTGGTGTGTTTTTATTGATCTTTGTGGTTTCCTTGTATATCTCTTTAGCTTTGTCTTGTTTTAAACCTCCATCCACTTTTTTCCATTCTGTTCCCACTTTTCCCTCAGCTAGAACAGTAGCAAATGTTCTGGGTTTAGAGATTGGGTTGTTCTCATTTTGTGTTTGTTCTGTTGTGTTAGAACTATTGATTTTTTGCTACGGCAGTTAAATTGGATGTGCCCTTTTTGCTTACAAAGGAAGCAGGTTGTTTTTGGGCATTGACCCTCCATGTGTCCTTCCTGCAAGCATCTTCTACATAAGGGTGTCACACCTTTATATTGCACAGTTATTTGATGTCCCCTGACAGTTATGTAGTTAGGTACAGGTTTCTTCATGTACATTATGATCCGCCTAGTGCTTGTTTTTATCGTTGGGTATTTTTTGAGATAGCAACATTGTGTCTGAGTGACCCTGCCTTATTGCTCAATTACAGCTATCATGTCTTCTTCGTTCATTTCTCCTGGTACATCCCTTAGGTGTATCAGCGTTGTGTGAGTGTCAATTAACTTTGGTTCTATTTTTTTGTGTCTGTAAATTAACCCCTTGTTTGCCACTATTCGCTTAGCTTCCTCATTATTAAAGGTTATTATCAGCTCATTCTTTCTCCCCATTTGTAGTTGTTCAATAAACCCTTTGTCACCTATTGTTTGTTTTATGGAGTGGAGAATTTGATCGAGGTCTAAGTCATTTAAAAAAATACTTATCGACCTGTCTCTATCCAACGGAGTATGTATTCTTTTGTAGATGTCTTTCTCGGTGTCTTGTTCACTTTTAACACTTTTGTTGGTGTGAGCACTTTGATCCTTTGCACTAGTTGAAATTACACTTACACTTTTATCACTTTCACTGATTACGTTGGGTTCACTTTCTTCTAAGATGTTTTCTGTTGTTTCCGGGTTTTCATCTTGTTTTCTATCTTCAATGGAACGGGAGATATTATTCACTGGTGTTTCTGATGTTTTCTCACAATCTTCATCCATTTTTTCATCCGAATGATAATTCTCAGGAGCAGCAAAAGGTCCTTCAGATGTTGGCAGTGTTGCCATCTCGTCAGGAATTGCATCGCACCAGTTGCTGTAATGGTCCTCCATGTCAAATAGACTAGGGGTATCCAAGCAGATGCTGGAGGTTGAAGAAAAGCAGTTATGATCCACCGTAGGGATATGGATCCCGAGGCGTTAACGAACTGACCTAGGCATTAAATCCTAGCGGGTATACACTTCGAATTTCCCGTCTTTTGGAAAGATACACTTGGATCTTAGCCAAAAGGCCGAGAAGCGATGCCGAAAATTCGGCATCAGCCAGGCCCATCTGGCCACACACTCCACCCCGAGGGTGTTCTCCTCTGCCTGGCAGTATCCCGTTCCAACCGCCTTTAAATTAGCCGGCGGGAACTCGTCGAACCGTTCTTTGCATTGCCCACTGGCCGTATTCCGGCCTCCTGCTGGCCCATCTCCTTCCCCCTGAAACCTGTTAAAAGTTTTAACATCTACACTCAACCTTACCTGTTTTTTAATGCTGTTGGTGCCTGCTTGATTCTTTTCTTTCAATTTTTTTCTTTTAACTGCATCTCTTGTTATTTCAAATTGGACGTTTGTTTTACTTGTGCTAGGAGCCATCCACTCAATTTTACTGGTAGCAACGATGGATCCTGGAAAAAAATAAGTTGAGTCAGTGATGGTAGTACAAATATTGACGATGGTGATGACTGAAATTTTTCAAAGTTTCAAATTATTCTATAAGTTTGAGTGCTGCTGCACTCTAAGAATATTTATTATAATCTAATTTTGCTTTTATAAAGAGTGGGCCGATCACGGAAATACTGCAATACCGGGCCTACCCCGACGGTGCAGAGGCAAGCCTCGGTGATCCGTCCTGTTCCAAAAATCAGGCTAATATCGTGACTTCCAATGGAAGCCGTATCAGATATTAAGCTGATAAGAACAACAACTTTTTTTTAAATAAAAAGTTTAATGGGTAGATACACCAATTACAAATAGTTAACTATGCACAGAGGTGCATTTACAATCACCGACATGTCGGAATTCTAATTTTCACCCAGTCTGGATGGTTTTTTCTGCCCCCGAAGGGGCTCTTCTCCCCGAAGGGTAATAGTTTTCTCTGCCCCTGAAGGGGCTCTTTACTCCGAAGGGAAATGGAACTCACCTTGGATTACACGACAAGCCGGGGAGCTCAAATTCCGACCCTCGGCCAAGTCGCAGTGCAGCAAGTCTCGACCCCACACAATGGTGGGGGGTTGAATCTCCCTTTGGAGTCCTTTTCAGGGACCTATCCAGGACCCGACAAGCCGGGGAGCTCAAATTCCGACCCTCGGCCAAGTTGCAGTGCAGCAAGTCTCGACCTCACACAATGGTGGGGGGTTGAATCTCCCTTTGGAGTCCTTTTCAGGGACCTGTCCAGGAGACCTTCCCAAAAGTCAAGAACAGATACTTTTAATTTTTCAATATATAAAACGAACTATAACTTAAAATTGTAAATATAAACTAAATTAAAACAGTAAACAATAATATATTTACAATAAAATATACAAAAATCCAACCAAAATTTTACACATAAATAAGCATTTATACATTTAAATACACAAAATTAAAATTATATATAGAAAAGTAAAAATATATATGTAAATATCTAAAATATAATATGCTAAAATAATAAAATAACGGAATCACCTTCAAACTTCCACACGGTTTCAGGGACCTATCCAGGAGACCTTCCCAAAAGTCAAGAACAGATACTTATAGTTCGTTTTATATATTGAAAAATTAAAACTTAAAATTGTAAATATAAACTAAATTAAAACAGTAAACAATAATATATTTACAATAAAATATACAAAAATCCAACCAAAATTTTACACATAAATAAGCATTTATACATTTAAATACACAAAATTAAAATTATATATATAAAAGTAAAAATATATATGTAAATATCTAAAATATAATATGCTAAAATAATAAAATAACGGAATCACCTTCAAACTTCCACACGGTAACAATAGTATTTTTTATAACTTGTCAAATTGCAATGCAGAAAAGGACTTTAAATCAGCTAAAATTTTACGCTTAAAATCATCTAAAATTCTAGTTTTTATTAGGCCAGATGTGACATCAATAGTATTTTTGTATAACTTGTCAAATTGCAATGCAGAAAAGGATTTTATATCGGCTAAAATTTTACACTTAAAATCATCTAAAATTCTAGTTTTTATTAGGCCAGATGTGACTCGTTTCCTATCATAGATATCAATAGTATTTTTGTATAACTTGTCAAATTGCAATCAGGAAAGGATTTTATATCGGCTAAAATTTTACGCTTAAAATCATCTAAAATTCTAGTTTTTATTAGGCCAGATGTGATTCGTTTCCTATCATACAGGATTTCACATCTGGCCTTCCACAAAATACGCTTAACAGTGGAAATTAAAATATTAAAAACATAGGAATTAAGTCTTAAAATTAGTGTCGTAAAATATTATCTTCAGTTACATAACACTTAAAAACACTACCTACCCACTGCCATGTTTCCTATCATATAGGATTTCACATCTGGCCTTCCATAAAATACGCTTAACAGTAGAAATTAAAATATTAAAAACATAGGAATTAAAAGTCTTAAAATTAGAATGTCGTAAAATATTATCTTCAGTTACATAACACTTAAAAACACTACCTACCCACTGCCATTGAAATTTTGCAGTAGGGCATATTAAAAAGACATGTTTAAAATCCTCTTCTTCATTACACACAGTACATTTGTTATGTCTGATTCTTTTCATTTTCATAAGTAAATCCTTTGTAGGGTAGGCTCCCACCAGGGAACGCCAATTAGATTCCATATATTCAGGTAGCAAGGAAACGTCATAAATCCTCTTCCAATTAAAGTTTCCGAGAACAGGTGTATCTTCATCATATTAAAAAGACATGTTTAAAATCCTCTTCTGCATTACACACAGTACATTTGTTATGTCTGATTCTTTTCATTTTCATAAGTAAATCCTTTGTAGGGT
Source organism: Olivierus martensii (assembly GCA_000484575.1). Taxonomy (NCBI): domain Eukaryota; kingdom Metazoa; phylum Arthropoda; class Arachnida; order Scorpiones; family Buthidae; genus Olivierus; species Olivierus martensii. The sequence goes on from AYEL01088236.1 coordinate 39,731, forward strand.
AGGCTCCCACCAGAGAACGCCAATTAGATTCTACATATTCAGGTGGCAAGGAAACGTCATAAATCCTCTTCCAATTAAAGTTTCCGAGAACAGGTGTATCTTCATTTTTATAAATATTGGCATAAATAAGTTTAGGTTTAATACGTGCATCCAATTTTTTTATAAAATTTTTATGTTCGACAAAGTAATGGCTCTAATTGTTTATATATGAGACCACCTTCCCATGCCGAACAGCACTTGGAATGCCCTTCACCTCTTTAGGTTTAATACGTGCGTCCAAATTTTTTATAAACTTTTTATGTTCGACAAAGTATTGTCTCCAAGCCAATATTTAATACGTGCGTCCAAATTTTTTATAAACTTTTTATGTTCGACAAAGTATTGTCTCCAATTGTTTATATATGAGACCACCTTCCCATGCCGAACAGCACTTGGAATGCCCATCACCTCATACGCCACATCTCCCAGAAAATAAGTAATTAAAAGTCCCAGTGGATGCATACTAAATTTAACAGAATTAACAACAAGTGAGAGTTGTATAGCTAATGCGAAAGTGTACGTAAGTAAATGTCCCAGTGGGTGCATACTAAATTTAACAGAATTAACAACAAGTGAGAGTTGTATAGCTAATGCCAAAGTGGACAGGTCGAAAATTGCCCATCCACCTTTTGTTTTAGGATTTCTAATTAATGTCCTTGGTCGGAGTTCAACTTTAGATTGCCAGAAATACTTGTACATAAGATTCTCAATATCTTTCAGGTTGGATCGAGTGATACCTAAAGAATATAGATAATAAACAATTTTCCCGAATAACACAGATTTAATTAAAGTTACTCTTTCGGGTAGGTATAACCAGAAATCCTCCCATTTCTCAATTTCTTCTTTTAATTTGCCCTTGGTCGGAGTTCAACTTTAGATTGCTAGAAATACTTGTACATAAGATTCTCAATATCTTTCAGGTTGGATCGAGCGATACCTAAAGAATATAGATAATAATTTTCCCGAATAACACAGATTTAATTAGTCACTCTTTCGGGTAGGTATAACCAGAAATCCTCCCATTTCTCAATTTCTTCTTTTAATTTTATGAGAATCATATCAACCATAAATTTATCCTGAACTCCAAACCAAATACCCAGAATCTTCAACCTGTCCACTATTGGATAATCAGAGTCAGCCGTAACAATTGTTTTACTAGCATTAAATATAGATCTTATACACGAAACCGTCTTTCTATGTTGGGGTAAATCACTTGGAATACAGCAAATACCACCACCTATATCACCCAAAAAATACATTAAAAGTTGTTTTAACGGGTGATTACCAAATTTGAGTGTGTTTACAACAAGGGATAACTGTGTAGCCATAGCAAGGTGGAAAAATCAAAGATACCCCACCCCCTATTCAACTTTTTGTTTCTAATTAAAGCACGTGTATTTTAGTTCAAGTTTACTTTGCCAGAAGTACTTATAAATATCATTTTCAATATCTTTGAAAGTTCACTTTAAAATATTCAGTGAATACAAATAACAGTTTAATTTACCCAACAGAATAGACTTAATTATCGTTGCTCTTTCAGGCATGTAAAGCCAAAACGACTGCCATTTCTCAATGTCGTTTTTCATCTTTTCCTTAATCAAGGCCAACATATTTTTGTCAGTTTTCACCAAATAATAATCCCAAAATTTTTAAATTATTAACTATTGGATATTGATTTTCAATTGAACTAGTAATTAAATTCTTACTCATATTATAAATGGCACACTTATCACAATTAATTTTCATCCCGGTCAGATTACAAAATTTTAACAGGATATATTTTACAGAGTAATAAGAGGTAATATCACTAATGAAAATATTGACATCATCGGCGTGACTAATTAATTTTACACCTTCACCACCACTTTACAAGGTAATAAGAGGTAGTGTCACTAATGAAAATATTGACATCATCGGCGTGACTAATTAATTTTACACCTTCACCACCACCAGGTAAGTATACAGGCCTTATATTATGGGAGTCTTCAATTGTCCTTAGCAAAATATTAATATAAATAATAAAAATTACCATAGCCGAAGGACGACCCTGTCGTATCCCCCTTTTAGTAAAAACAGGATCTCCAATACACCTATTCACAATTATATAAGAAATGGCGTATTTATATAAAGCCATGAATTTCCCAATCCAGGACTCATGAAGTCCCATATTCAACAAAATCTGGTACAGAACTTCATGGTTCACACTATCAAAGGCCTTAGCAAAATCTATTTGAAAGTCAAAAAGATTTTTATCATTGTATAAACGGGATCGAAGCTTAATAAATAAAATATTTTCAGGAATATTTCTGCCTCTAACACCCGCCGACTGAGTTAATACAATACATGAATCAACATTTACAGTCAATCTTTCAGCATAAATTAAACTTAATATTTTATAATCTATATTTAATAAAGTGATAGGCCTAAGATCATTAATATTTATAATATCATTCTTTTTTTTAGGTATCAATGCTAGCAGACCAGAATTAAAACCATCAGAAAAAAAAATTAAAATTAAATAAAACAGTAAGTATATCAACTAAAAGATCCTTAAAATATCTATAAAATTCCGGATGTAAAAGGTACGGACCTACAGCTTTATCAATATGTAAGCTCAAAACTGCCTCAGCAACCACTTCCTTAGTAATAGCTTGTTTTATTTTCTCACAATTTATTTTATCTAACTTCGGAACAGAACCCCTGAACTGATCCCACATACAATTATCCATTGGAACCAATTCAAAAAGCCTCTGATAATGGGAACTAAGAGCTTGTATAAAACCCTCCTGATCCCCAATAATAGTTCCGTCATCTAATTCTAACTTATTTATCCTCTGTCGATCCTCAATCACTCTTATCTTATTAAAAAAAATTCTATTGCCAGTTTGACCCGGACTTAATTTCTGAACCATATAATTATTGCTTAAATATCTTTTGTCTTAAGTGATCATATTAATTAACGCTTCAACCTCTAGGATCTGATCCTTGTAACAATCATTAGAGTTAGCACTAATCAGATTTGTAAGGGTTCTTTGATAGAATCGAAATTGTCTAAAGTTAACTTTTTTTAAATCATACGTCAACTTCAATGCATATGTTTTAGCATTACTTCTAAAATGATTCCAGTTTACCCAATTTTAATCATTTTTCAATTTTTCTAATTCACTAACAAAATCTCGATATCGAGGTAGCTGATATACCTCTTTATTAATGTTTTTAATCTTATTCCTAACCCCACCATTCCCTATTTTAGGTCTAATAACTTATGATCACTAACTTCGCATTTTATAGAATATACACCAATACTAATATCAATTTTATCTTTTGTAGTATAGATTCTATCAAGTCTGGCGGCAACATTTCGTCCACACCAGGTATATCCAGGATTTTGAGGATAAACTAAACGGTAAGTATCAACTGGATTTTTTGCATTAATAAGTTGTTCTAATAGATTTCTAGTATTATCATAGGACAGAGGTGTATTCTTATCTATCTGTGCCAAGACAGTATTAAAATCACCAGTAAATACTAAAATACGCTCAGTGTTTGTATAAAGATCTAAAACATTAAAAAGTTCCCTTCTTTCCTGCATCCGAGGAGAGGCATAAATACTTAAAATTCTAAAAGATGTATAATTAAAACCAAAATCGACAACTACAAGTCTGCCAGCACTATCCACCATAAAGTTCTGCACCTTTATATAGTTTTTCACAAAAATAATAACACCAGTGTGGGATCTACTAGCTAAAGATGCATAAATTCGATAACCCAGATACATCTTTCTCAACCTACGAACATCTTCAAAAGAGCCAATATTAGTATCTTGTATGCACAAGAAATCAGCCCTGCAAAGTTTCAATAGATTAAGTAATATAACCTTCTTTCTATTATCCTTAAATCCATTAATATTTAAGGTATGTATTTTCAAAAAATCACGTTCCATACTTATCAAGGTTTGTAATACGACTCTCCGGATTTTTTAGCTAAGGCCATCTTTCTCCTTGTCATCCTCTGTGGTGTTTCCTCCTCATCGTCTCGGATAATCAGAGTCAGTCGTAACAATTGTTTTACTAGCATTAAATATAGAACTTTTAGTATAATTAATCCTCATTCCAGTTAAACTAAAAAAATTTAATAAAATACTTTTTACTCTCTGAAATGAAACTTTATCTCCCACCAGGACATTTACATCATCTGCGTGTTCAATAAACTTGACGTTCCCGTTATAACCCGGAATATGTACTGATTTGACAAGTATATCTTGTTCGATGGCTCTAAGTAGCACATTAATAAAAATAACAAAAACGAACATCGCACAAGGGCATCCTTGACGGATACCCTTCTTAATAAAAATAGGAAAATCTACAATTCTATTGAGGCATATGTACGATGTTGCATTCTCAAAAAGATTCATGAACTTCGCCACCCAGAAACCATCAAACCCCAACTTATGTAAAATTATAGTTAGAACTTATGACTTATATTGTCGAATGCTTTAGCAAAATCTATCTGTAACAAAGATAAACCTTTATTTTTGTCCCTATATAGTCTTATCAATAACTTAATAAATAATATATTTTCTTGAATATTACGGTCTTTGACCCCCGCTGTCTGGGTGATAGCTATATAAGGACTAATATATTTTGTAAGTCGATTTACATAGATAATGCTTAAAATCTTATAATCCGCATTTAACAAAGTAATTGGTCTAATTTCATTAATATTTACAATTTCTTTTTTATTTTTAGGTACGAGTACCAGCAGACCAGTATTAAAATCGGAACTAAAACAATCAAGATTAAATAAAAAGGTAAGTATATTAACTAAAAAATCTCTAAAATATTTATAAAATTCAGGATGTAAAGAGTCCTTCCCTACTGCCTTATCAGTATGTAAAGTATTTATAGCATTCAGGACCTCATCACCACCGATTGCCCCCTGGATCGCATCCCTGGAATAATGCATCTAATCGTTCAATATAAGTTTCAAACATAGTCCAAGGATTCAGATCGATATTACTTGTTTTGAACAATCACTGATAGTGAGCTCCCAAAGCTTTCATTATTTCATATTTATTTCTTAAGATAGTACCATCATTTATTTGTAGGTTTTCAATACTAAGTTTATCATCTAGTTTCCTGATTTTTTTAAAAAGCACATTATTTGCCTGATTCGGGCACAACCTCCCAATTTTGTACTCCTCATACTGTCTATAGACTTTCTTTGACATGTGATCTTTTATAATATCATTCATTTCTTTGATCTGATCATTGAATCTGTTATCATTATTGTTGTTTATTAGATTCGTGAGAGTTCGTTGATACATTCTTAGACGCCTAAAATCATCTCTTTTTAGAGACTTCGTATACTTGCAAGTGTCATTTCTTGTATCAATTTTAAACTTTTGCCATTTCTCCCACGTAATATTCGTTTTCAGCAGTTCAGTCCTCTTTAGGATCAGATCTTTAAATTCTTCATTCTCATACACCCCCTTATTAATGGTTTTAATTCTTATGCCATATTGTTGCTCTTCCTGGGGTGTAAAGACAACTTCCAAAATGTTGTGATCACTCAATTGAATATTAAGCCCATAGACAGCAGTACTATTTATTGTAACCTTATTTTTGGTAATATACACACGATCCAGTCTTGCCTCGAATCCGCGACCAGACCATGTATAACCAGGAAAACTAGGATATATATGACGGTAAGTATCGATTAGGTTCTTAGCATCAACCAAAGTTTTCAAAACCATCCTACTAGTATCATTAATTAAGGCAGTATTCTTATCAATTGGCTCTAAAACAGTATTAAAATCACCACATAGAATTAAAATCCTATCAGTATTAATAAAACAATCCAAACTATTAAAAAATTCCTTCCGTTTCGTCATATTTGGCGGAGCATAAATATTTAAAATTCTAAAAAATATATCATTAAACTTAAAATCGATAAAAACTAATCTGTCAGTACTATCAGTCATAAAATTCTGCAATATTATTTCATTTTTAATAAATATGATTACACCCGTGTGGAAGCGACTTGCTAAAGAGGCAATAATGCGGTAACCCATAAACATTCTCTTCATACCTCTAATTTCCTCAATGTCACTGATATTAGTATCCTGTATACAGAAGATATCAGGTTTACACAAACTTATAATATTACTTAAAATAATTTTCCTTTTCTTTTCCTTACACCCAATAACATTAAAGGAGTGCAGCTTAAGTTTATGTTTTTCCATGTTTTAATTTTAGGGAAAAGGACCCTTTCTTCTTACCTATTAGCGGCTCTCTTACGAGCTCTTTTCCTAGTCGATGGCCCTGTTTCATTAACCGTAGAATTCAAAATAGGTGTAGGATCCCTATTACTGTCATTCAAACTATCATTAATATTCCCTGTTTCCATTATCAAATCATTATAATCTACTGAAATATCAGTAACAACATTGCAATCTCTCTTTTCCTCCTCCTTTTCCTCAAACTTTTCTACTTCACTAAACTCTTTCTCTCTTTCATTAACAATCCCCTTCTCATTACTAACCAATTCTTCATTACTAATAACTTCCTTATTACTAATCACTTTCTCATTATTAACTCATTATTAACATCTTTCTCTAACACTTCATTATCTAACCCACTTATTGCCTATTTTTTCTGACCCTGGTTGGAACAATTTGTATGTATATGTCCCTTTAATCCACAACTATAGCACCTAATATATGGGCAATCCTTTAAAAGAGGATTTGGATTGTGGCACTTAAAGCATTCCTGCTTAACACCATCATACAAAACTAAGATGTTATAACCACGTATCCTGATGAAATTTGGGATAGATTGTTTTATTTTCATAAAAACTCTTCTATGACCAGAGAGATTTTACTAATAGAGATTTATACTTCAACGAGATTTTGCAATTTCCCTTGAACAGAGAGAGGCATTTGATGCGGGAGAAGGCCCAGCGCTAGGGTTTTTGGCGCCCCTAAAACTTCTCTCTCTAAATAAAGATCTATTTTTAATAAAAAATTTTTTTGTTTCGATAATAAAAAGCCTTAAAATTACGAAAATATTATTTATTTAAATTGTTCTATATAAGAAAAAGTTATCTTATATTAACGTTGGGGAGAATTTTTTCTGCAACATTTAGCATTTTGATATTAAACAAAATATTAATAATAATTGAAAAGATAAATACAGTATTGGCAAAACTCAAAATAAAAATAGTATCTTATACAATACAGCACAGTATTCAATTCTTAATAAGGTCTCAAATTTTCTTGACATTTAGTCTAATAGAAAATTTAATAAAATAAGAAATTGATTTTGGCAATAAAAACAAATCAATCATAATAGAAGCAGGACATTTTCTGTTGCTATATTTAGTCGTATTCGCATGATTTAAAATACAGTTGCACATGATTAATGTTATATAAAAAATTTATATTAAATTATGTATAAAGATTTTTCATTGCCTACCTTACGCTTTAGTATAAGTTACAATGTTTGAATGAAAATTATCAGACGATATACAAATCTGATCTAAAATACAAAATACGATATAGATATTATCTTAGCTCTTCATCAAAGTTCGTATATCGTTTCCCCGTATGACTAATCAGTCAGAAAATTGAACGAACACACGCGATAATAGAAACGTGTGTTCTGCAAGTGCGAAAAAGGAGAATTTCCTATAAATTTTTGGTAAAAGAACAACAGATAGTTTTCCAAACAAACAAGCATATCTTGAAAATATTAATTCTATTTTCCGAGTTGCACATTCCCTTATTCTAGCATCACTGAATGGTATGAATGAAAAACTAAGATCTGTAATTAAATAATAACTAACAAGTAAGATCTGTGAAAATTAAAACAATATTAAAAATGTCAAAGTGATGCGATCAACAGGACAAATATTATTTCGCATTTTATTTATATAAACATCATGACAATTACCAAATAAATTCTACCAAATAAAAACCACAATATTTAAATGTTTTGGTAATTTCTTAAAAATCACTTACAAAGAGGCAATATTTCGAAACAGGGGGCAACGATCCGTCGTACGATTTTTGCATATTACTCGTGTATAAGACGGCAGATGTTTAATTTTCTAATAAAGCTGTATCATTATAAAATTAATACTTGCTTAATATAAATTAAACAAGTTTTTTATTTATTTTTGCCCAGATTACGATTTATTTTTTGATTTTATTAACAAAATTGGCATTCCCAAATTACGGCACCCCTAGACGTTTGCTTAATTATAGGCCCTGTGCGAGAGTTATACTTTGGGTAGAGAATAAAAGAAAGATCTACTTCTTCATTCTTCCATTATCTTTTATATCTTTGTTCTCTACATTTCCGAAACTTTTTGAATATTCTTTTTATCTTCTACTTGACCAATTCTCCTCTGTCTTTTTTCGAAGGCGAACTTATCTTACTTATTCTTAGATGAGAGGCAATTCGATTACCTTATTGTTTGACAGATGGTGATCTAGTTTCATCATTGTTTGATGAAAGTCGATCCCTCTACTTCCCTCCTCTCCTGCAGACATCTCAAATTTTTATACAAAATTTAATTTCAACGACTATAAATATTATCAATTAAAATAACCATTACATATTAAGATCTCACTGACTCCACACCTTAAGAGATTATATATACTGTATATATACGGATTAATCCTAGGATCATCTCTTCTTCGATTTTTAGATGTATCTGGATATATTCATCGATTCCATGTATTATATCCAGAGCCGGCCCAAGGCACGATGCAAGTGATGCACAGCATCAGGGACCACCATATGGGGGTCGCCTTACAAGATTATTTAGCCACTATTGTCTTTAAAAAATATAGGAAGCGCTATAAAAGAAGTTTGCAGCAGGGCGCCGACTACCTTAGGGCCGGCTCTGATTATATCCTATTTATGGCTAGTCAGAATTGTCTGTCAAATAGACCGCCGCGACGTAAATCTCTAATACGCAGTTTAAAACTAGATTTATCCACTTACGCATTTCGTAATAGTTCAATCTTCAAATGTATATATTTAAATCTAAATTATAATTAATAATATTTTAAAATAGAATTTTAATTTCATCATTAAAAAGTTTCGTATAAAATGAAAATCTTAAAATATTTATACATGCATACTTACGTCTACATTCCATGCCATGAGTATTCCAAGATGGTTTGTTTTCCTCATCTAGTTCACAAGTTGCAAATCTACCTATACTCGCAAAATAATAACCGGGCTTGCACTTATATTTAATTTTTGTGCCAACAGGAAAACTATCTACCTCCTTTAATGCATCACCCTTAGGAATATCAGGTAACTGACCACATTCTTCTACTTCTAATAAATAAATAAATTATAATAAATGATAAAATATAAGATTAAATATTTTTTAACTTTACAAAAATATTTCATATTTAAACAAACCTGCTGATGTTAACAACAAGCGAAGAAATATAATTATCCAAATATGAAACATTCTATAAGACGCCATCTTGTTTTTGTACTGTACGAAAATATCTGCTAAACTGTTTATATTATAATCATAAGATAACTCTTTAAGTAAATAAAATGATGACCTTCGAATTATTAAAAAATACGATTCAGTTAGCCTTAATTTTTCGACGTCAAGCTGTAAGCAGAAAATTAAAAAAAATTACTAAATAAGCAATTTGTTTTTCTATATTTCCTACATATATAATATGTATATACTGTATTGAGAGTTAATTTTTAGAAAACAGCGTCATATATGATGTCATAGCATTTAAATCAATCATAACAAAGAATTAAATATTTCGTAGTTCTTCCTTATAAAAACTTAACGGGAATTATCGAAAAAAGTTCCTTCTTAAAAGTTTTTTTTTCTTCAAAATATTTATAAAGGTGTGGATATATGGAAATCAGTGGTTTGTGTAGAATTAATTGGTACCTAAAATACTTTATTTTATTTGTCAGTTAATATGATATGTTAGCTGTGCCTATGAATCCTCTTTATTTATGTATACAGAGTTCTTGAGTTCCTGACTTAATTTGTTCTTGACTGTGCTTGTAAAGTGAGAACTTTTAAATCAAGAATCAATTTTTCTATCAACATAATGCTAAAAACAAGAGTTCATTTCTCAATAATAAAATTTCACCATAATAAAATTAAATAAAGATCTACAAAATCAATAGTTTATGACTAAATAATGATTTATGTATCTAGAGCAGTGATTCTCAACCTTTTTTTGTTGAGGAACACTTTTTAATATTTTAAAATTTGGTGGCATACCTAAATATTTTAAATAATAATTTAGACTTAACAACGAATTTTTATTAACAGATTATTGTATTTTTTCTTATTTATTACATTCAGATTACAGACACTCGTACACAGAATCATTAAATAGTGGCCTTTATTAAGTCATAGCGCCATCTTCGGATTTTGTCTTTTTTAGAGAAACTATAATTTTAATTTAATTTTTATTCCTTAATTTTTTTTGCCACCTGCGGATTTTGTGATTTTAGAGAAACTATAATTTTAATTTAATTTTTATTCCTTAATTTTTAAATTTCGGATAACAACATAAAATAAATATATTGGCTGTCGCAGAAATTATAGGGTTAGATTTTTCTAATGATACCCTATATATAGGAATCAGTATGGTGGAATTGGATTGCAAAAGGGATATCCAGCCAACCACCTTTCACTATACATATATATGTTTCATACAATTCTTAATTTTCGCGGCACACTGTCAAAGGTTTGGCGGCACAGTGGTTGAGAACCACTGATCTAGAGAAATGAAAACATAGCATTTAAAATTAAGCACATTATTATTATAAATAATTTTATGTCATATGAATATTATAAAGAATTTTTATTTTTCATTATAATTGATAGGTAAGTAAACAAACTTTTTATACAGATGAACTATTGGAATAGTCTGAGTTATGAAAATTATTTACATAATGCATACTATTACTGTTTCTTGTTTTACCATTTTGATTTTTCTGATTTCATAGCAGACAATGGAGTTTGGATAGAATCTAGTCATAATATATCATATAGCTATGTATGTATTTTGAAATGCTCTTTTAATGAATGATTAACGTCTAATTATTATAATTAGTATTCATATTTTTGATTTGTTTTTTTTTTTTTTGATACTTTATATTTGAAAAAGAAGTCATAAAATTGGGAATTCATAAATTAAGAATACCTGGATATACATATATATATGCACATAAATTTATTATATAATTTATACCACACATGCATAAATAAATTTCATACTCCAGATAGATTGTTGATTGCTGCATATCTATCACTTTTATTCTCTCATATCATCCTGACTTTTTAGAATAGTATAGCTTTACTACATGCAGCAATCAACAATCTATCACTTTTATTCTCTCATATCATCCTGACTTTTTAGAATAGTATAGCTTTACTACTGTAGCATCAGTAGTAAATTTAAATATAAAAATATTAAAGTATCATGCAAAAATATAATACTTAATTAAAATAAATGATACAAACTATGAAATCATCTTATTTAAATCTATTATATGTTTTCAAATTTCTTAGAAGAAAATGAAATTTTTTATCTTAAACTGAAAAAAAAAATGAATGATTCATTTTTCATGCTAATTTTAAGTTAAGCATTTATCTTTATAGTCATTCTTCAGTTATACAAGATTCTATTTATGGAAATTCAACCTTATGCAAAACTTATAAACATAAATCTACCAAGTTACAGAAACAATAATAGTGGGTAAGTAGATTATTTAAGTAGATGTGCAATTATGTTTGATGAAAAATTTGATATTGTGCTATAATATGAAAGCAGTCAATTGCTATCTTTATTATATACTATTTTTCATTATGGCATTTTAACAATGATCATCATCATAATAAAAGACAAATAACATATTAAAAAACACAACAAATATTCTTCATAATATTTTCACTGAATATAAAAAAAAAATGTGTATGACAAATATATATACTACATTTTATGATAATTTTCTTTACACACAAAATTCATCTTCTATATAGACTTAGGTGTAGAATCAAGAAATTTTCATAATTTTATATCAAATGTATATTTATGTGTATGACAAATATATACACTACATTTTATGATAATTTTCTTTACACACAAAATTCATCTTGTATATAGACTTAGGTGTAGAATCAAGAAATTTTCATAATTTTATATCAAATGTATATTTATATAATTTTATAATAAATATCTTAAAGATTTCACTCTAACATAGATGTCAAATAAAAATATTTTATTTCACTAAATTTTTTAGTAAAATATTTTCATTAAATTCTAAGCAGAATGAAAACATGTACTAGATTTTTATATAATATATGAAAAGTTTGTTGATATTGTATATCAGCAGCTTTTTATAAAACATCAATTTGATATTTTTATATATATATTTTTAGTATAAACTTGGATGATAGATAATAAGAATGGTTAATAGTTATTAGTTAGTTTAAAATATTATAAAAAATTTCATTTCATCATGCTTGAAGTTCTATGTAGAAATCATTTATATTATTTTAATGAAGTATCTAATTATATCTGCAAAATATGACTTATAATATATATTTCCATTCTTTGATCCTCTTCATTAACTTAACTAATTTAGATAATATTGGTCTAGTTTGATAAATCTTCCAAATTAGTTAGGTTATATGCATCCTGAAATTGAAGTCTGCCAATGTTTTGGTAGATTGGTTAAGACATCGAGATGGTAACCTAAAGATCTGGTTCAACTCTAGACTAAGGCAAAGTTTTAATTTTGAGAAATTAATAAAAATCATAGTTCAGTCATTAAATAAGAGATGGTGCAACCTTAGCCTAAATTTAATTAATTAATTAATCCAATAGATGGTGGCACCATAGCATAATTGAGCTGTTTATTTTGAAAGTGGCTTAAGTCCATTTTTAAAAAAAATCAAGTTAGCATTTATAATAGTTACAATTCTATGTGATCTTTTCATTTTTAAACAATTTGCGCCAATGTGTTCAAATTCACTAAGATTTTGTTAATAGAAAATTAGCTAGTGAATGGAATGGTAAAAAATTTATTTTGAAAGTGGCTTAAGTCCATGTTTGAAAGTTATAGTTTGCATAAACACAAATGTTTCTCATAGCAATAATCAGTCGAATTAGTGAATTTTAAATGTCATTAGACATCGTTGTTACTCTGGTGAACTGCTGAATGGGGTAAAAACCAGATATATGTTTTGGCTTGTATATGAAAGTTAATATAAATTTGCTTATGTCACAACATGGCGACAACAATAGAAATCTTTAAAATTGCAATAAAATGAATGATTTTGTACAATTTATTGATCTATGTGTTATTTTAGGTTTATTTGCCTGTTTTAAATATTATTTTGTGATTACTTTCTGATAACTTTCTTTTTGAAATATAAGGTTAGTAGAATTTACACGGATAAACTGTGTTGTTATCTGCTTAGTTTATTGACTCCAAAATGGAAGTGACACGGATAAACTGTGTGACTTATCTGCTTAGTTTATTAACTTGAAAATGTTGCAGGACCAAAATAATTAATGTATTGCTATGAATTTCTTAAGATATGAATTCCCAGAATGTTTTTTAGTTCCTGAGTTTTATAAGAATTTTCTTTGAGAATTGGGAATATAAGGAGATATAAATATAATTTGACTGTATAATTTTTATTGAAAGTGATTAAATGTCTATTTTTAGTTTTATAACACAAAATTATATATTTTACTATTTATTTTAAAGCTATTATATTTCTTTTCAAGGGACTTATGCTTTTTCAAAAATTAAAAAAGTCATTTCATTAATTTTGGAAGTGGCTTAAGTCCATTTATGGCCACCAAAACGTCCTATGTTTTAAATAATGTTTATTAAGTTAATTGCATTAGTAAAAAAATATTATATTACTATGTTATCAGTAATCAATATTTTAAAATTGATTCAAATGCAAACCCTTAAATATCTCTATTTAAAAACAAATGCACTTAAGCTACTTTCAAAATAAACAACTCAATTAATAAATAATTATTAAATTGGCAGTTTAATTCTAAAACTCACTAGGGGTAGAATTTGGCTTATTTAAGATTATTTGGATAACAACCCCCTAGTGAAGTTGAAATATATGTATACAGACAATATTATTCTGTTTTTTGTTTATGCAAAATTGACTGTGAAATATATTGGCGATCAATGTAGGAAATTTTCTTAATTTGTAGATATTATTTATGGTTTAATAGATTATCAAATATTAAAATTTAATAATAAATGAAAATCAAAATTTTTAATTTCATATAGTAATATTTATAAACAAAAATCTTTAAATTAGGTATGCAGTTTAGATTGGAATCAAACAAGAGCTGAACAATATCTTCTTTCTGCTTCTTGGGATCAAACTGTCAAAGTTGTAAGTTTTTTGTTTAATTAAAGATTATGTATAGTAATACCATTACAATATAGATAACTATATAATATAGATATTAGGAATTTGGCCAATGTAGTTGTTGCAATTAATCTAGATCTGATCTAGATTAATGGCAAATATAACTTTATTTGAATAATAAAGTTATATTGACTTTATATCTGAAAGATTAAATTTACAATCTGACAGTAATCACTTTTGCAGGCACTTATATTGAGAATAATTGAATTGAGAGTATTATTAATGCAATAAGTTTCAATATTTAATGGGATGATACCAAAATCCAAAAATCTAATATGAATGACAATGAAAAAAATCAATGGAAGTGATTACTCATTATCAAAATATAAAAATAGCAAATACAGTAAAACCTCGATTTTATGGACTATAGGGGGCAAGACTAGTCCTTAAAATCGAAGTAAAATTTTTTATAAACATTAATTAGCTTAATTAATGTGACTTATGCCTATATTTTACATAGAGTATTTTAAAGTAAATTAAACTACCTACATACATGTACATTAAATTTAAGTAAGTTGTTAAAATAAAAATGACACATTATGCAATAAATGAGTGCTTTGTGCTGGATGTAGCTATACTGTAGACAGTTTATGCAAATATTGTATTAAGATAAATGTAGCTATACTGTAGACAGTTTATGCAAATATTGTATTAATATTATTTATTTTATTAGGATGGTGTCCGTAAAATCCGAAGTCCATAAAATCGAGGTTTTACTGTGTACTATGGACAGTTTATGCAAATATTGTATTAATATTATTTATTTTATTTTTTGGGATCGTGTCCGTAAAATCGAGGTTTTACTGTAATGTAAAAGTGTGTGTGTTTTCTGTCCGGTAAAATCCAAAGTCCGTAAAATCGAGGTTTTACTGTATGCTATTAATCAAAGTACTGCAGTGTTGCTATCCAAAAACTTGTTGTAACTTTTAGATGCACATACTTAATTATAATTTAGTTATACTGTGTATATATATGAATATAAAATATGTTATCCTATATATATATTAGGTAACATATTTTATATATATGTTCTTTAACTATAGGGTAAGGTATAAAATACTTTACTCTATAATTAAAGAGCAGATTATATAATATAGTTATAAAAATTAATATATTTCTTTTTTATTTTATATAATTTGCAATACAAGTAGTTCCTGACTTTATGAATTAATTTTTTCCTGGAAGCCATTAAAGTAAGAACTTGTAAACTGAGAATCAATTTCTCATAGACATAATATTAAAAATGGATTCTGTTCTCAACAATGAGATTTGTTCATAAAAATTAAATAAAAATCAACAAAATCAATAGAATTATAATTAAACAATGATTTGTTTATTTAAAGAAATGAAACATGGCCTTTAAAATCAAGCAAATTATAATAATAAATTATTTATGTCATATTAATGTTAAAGATTTTTTATTCATTATTATTATTGACAGATAAGTAGATGAGCTTTAATACTAATAAATTCTTATCTTAGGCACAATCTGGGAATAGAAGTTATTTACATAATAATTGACAGATAAGTAGATGAGGTTTAATACTAATAAATTCTTATCTTAGGCACAATCTGGGAATAGAAGTTATTTACATAATATATCTATTATGTAAAGAATAATCAGAAAAAGGAAAATAGTGATCAGAGGGCTCAATATCCACTTTCTGGTCACTATTTTCCTTTTTCTGATTTTGTAGCAGATGATGGAGTTTTTGTTACAAATTCAATCATACAAGTTATTGTATATTTACACATATGACTTGAAATGCCATTTTATGAATGTTTAGCATTTATTTTTTGCATTTAATGTTATATTTTCAATTTTTTTTTTTTTTATATATAAGTCAGATGATATGTTTATTTTTACTAGACCTAATTTTTCTCATAATTTACATAGAGATGCTGTAGATCAGTGGTTCTCAAACTGGGGTCCATGGTCCCCTAAAAAACCATGGACCCCAGTTAACCCAGGCACTGTTCAATATCCTGAGTAATTGTCCACTCAGGAGAAAGATTGTGTGTAAAAAACTTTCTCCATCTTTCTTATGATTGAGCTATTTGACTATAATGCTATATTATGTGTCATAAGAATCATAAGAAAGATGGAGAAAGTTTTTTGCACACAATCTTTCTCCTTCCATCAGGATTACATTGATGGCATATCGGATTTAATGGAACAGGTACAATATGGAAACGATATAATTAACTTTTTCAAAATTTTGACAAGTTCTGAAAAGGATATGAACCATAAAACGATATGTAGATCTGTAGAAAACGAAAACTACAGCCATATTTTAGCTGATAAGTACTCGCTTCTCATTGATTGACGATGATAAAAGGCAAACTCTCAATACACAGCTATAATTAATAATAATCATGCATTTAATAATAATAAAAATTAATTGACTTGTTATTTCATATTCGTGCTAAATCTATCAAAATGTTTTAAATGAGGAAATGGAAGTAAATTAAGAAGAAAATCGAAGAAGGAAAAAAATAATTTCTAAAATATAAACGGAAACAGGATGGTTGTGTTCATTATCTAATAAGAACATGTTTGTTGCTTATACAAGACTAATTTTACTTCTTTTATTTGTTACCAATTTTTAAATACAATTAATAAAATAATATATTTGAAATATAAAAAGTGATATCATTATTTATTAATGTCTTTTTACGATGATAGAACATTTGAAGCAAGTAAATTTTTTTTCCGTATAGAAATAAAAAAAAAATTATTGATATATGTGATTTTTTGCTACGAAAAAAAATATTATAATATCAAAAGGGAAATATTTTCTCAAAAGTAGAAGCGGACGATATTCGATTTGTCATTATTAACGCAACATTAACCAATGTCTTTTTACTAGAACACGATTAACCAAACATTTATGTTGAATTTATGATTCAAGTTTCGGATTATTATTGATTCCTATATAACTTTTAACTTTCAGAGTAGTTTTACGAAATGTTTCGAATCTAAAACAAACAAAGCATCTCTCAATTGGAAAGTTTTTGCATCGAAGATTAATGCATCCGAAAGAAAAATTGACGATTTCCGCAAATCAAGCAATATCTACGAATCTTCAATATTAATCTAACTTAATTTAATCGATAAAACTAAAAGCAGTCTGTCGTTGCATTTATGTAATGTCTGTTTTAGAATATTTAAAAGAGTAATTATTAATATCGATAATCGTAAATTCGCAATTAGGAACTTATATAGGATTTATTTATTGGTTTAAAAGTAGTTACTTCGGAGGTAAATTACGCATATAATTCAAATGTCGCTTTTGGAAACTTTAAAATTAAATATTGGAGACATAAAAAACGTTTTTAAAAATAAAAAGCAAGATTATAAACGCGATTCCATTGGCTTGACATCATTCAGCTGTTTGTTTAAAAGTAATTCTCGCTTATTTTCTGCCATTTTTTGGTATTACTGGAAAAGATATAAATGAAGCAAAATCTGATAATTTGCCTAGAGTCGATTTTCTAATCGTTACAATCTTTTTAAGAATAATAAATATATATAAGCGCTTTCTCCCGAAATATATGGGACTAAGATTTAAGAAGTTTAGGTCTAAACATAACAAGAATAATTGTTTAGACGGGGGTGTCCAATCTTTTGGGTTCTTTGGTCTATATTTGAAGAAAAAAAAATTGTCTTGAGCCGTACATAAAATATAGTAATTCTAAAGATTTGTGAATCAAAAAACATAATAAATAATGTACAATATCTGATATCCACTATGACAAATAAGCAAAAATGTCATAGTATAATAATCTTTTACTTCTTTTAGTTCAGAAATTTTTTAAAATCATTGAGCAGATTAAGAAATTTTTATCACTGAAATAAGAAATATTTTAGAAAATGGAAATAGGAAATGTAGATAGGTTTTTAATCATAAAAACTTCATTAACTTCATTAAGTACTGTACATAAAAATCTCAATGTTATAAGGAAGTTTACGATTTTATGTTGGGCCGCATTCATTACAGCGCTGGGCCACGGGTTGGACAGCTCTGGTTTAGAACAATGGTTCTCAATAGAGGCCACGAGTAAAAGCAAAAACTAAAGTAAACCAATATGGTGGGAACATAGAGGAAAATAAAGTGGGCCACGAACAAAATACGGTTGAGAACTGCCAGCTTAGAATATTAAGCATGTTTAAAAATTAAATTGACTAAATTTAACTCATATTTTCTCTTACAAAGACATATCGATTTTGTTGTTTCAAATTTTCTAAACTTATAAAGAGTTAGAAATTTTGCGTAATATAATGAATATTGCACTGATTCGAATTCACTAATTATACTTTATAGAATTTAAAATCTCAATATATAATGTTTATTGTTTTATTCAAATTTAATTGTTACTAGATTAATTTATTAATCTAGTAACAATTATAGTAACAAGAAACAATTAGCAACAAGGATTTAATTGTTACTAGAAATATTGATTAATTATAATTATTTTAATTTTGTAAGTATAATTCATCTTGTATTTATGACAATATTATTATTTATCATGGCGATTATAAATTTATTTTTTGGGTTTCATCATAACGTCTACAACCAAGTTTAGCATCTACACATTATGAATATCTTATACTGAATTTATAAATCGGTTTATAAGAAATACCAGGGGCTAATAAAAATGTATCTGAGATAAACTGTTATTATCATTCATAAACCATTTAAATATAATATAAATTTTTTTCGTGTCTCATCGCATTGGGTTTTAATCGAATAATTGTTTACATCCATCAGATCAGATATTAAATTTTAAACAGTAGTTCTTTCGCTTTATTCTGAAACTTCGTTATAAATATCAGAATCAGGTAGCATCATATTTGAATCTTTTATGTCAGCTTACGTGATAAGAGTTCCTACACCATATCGTTGTTGATCAATTTTAATATAATTTATATATTTAATGTTTTATTAATCTTATTTTTAACTAATAAAGTTAAGTAATCTTTCGGAAAATTTTTATATTATTCGCTGTTGTAAACTTGAGATTTTTTCGCACCCTTAATTCTATGTATCGCTGTCTTTTATTGTTGAGATTTTCAAAACATAAATAATTTACTGGATGTTGAAGCTATAGTATGATTACATGATAGTATAGTATACAATTTGGATGGTTTTGAGTTGTAAGATTTGTTTTTGCTTGACTGAATCAATGCAATAGTTGAATGTAATACTAATGCAGCGATAAAGCCAGCCAAACTAATGACGTCATCCGACCAGATGTCGCTGACAGTCTTTTCATAAGACAAAATTTGTGAAATTTTAAGTGTGATTTTTTCTTCATTAAATTATTATTTCGCGAAATAAATTGTTACTTAAAAATTTAATTACTGAAAAGAAACTAAGAAAAACTCAAGTTTCTTTTTTGAATGGTATTTAAAAAGTTTTTAACTCAAAAATTCATTCTAAAATTAAAATAAAATAACATAGTTTTATTAAAAATACTGTTTTTAATCATCAAAATTTTATCAATTTTTGAAAACATCATTTTTATAGATTAATATTTTGTCAACAGATGGCGATATCATAGCTTGACAAAAATATGAATGTACGTTTTTTTGTATTTTGTTTTAATTAAAGCGATATTATTCAAAAATTAATTTACAAAAATTATTCAAATAACTGTTAAAATGTGTAATAATAATTAAATGTTGTAAATTGAATGAAATGAAATAATTATAGAAAAATTATTGATAATTTAAATCGAAAAAGTTTTATATATAAAAAAAAAATGAAAAATTTGATGTAGGCCTAAATTATACAGTGACCAATTTATAGGTAGTTGAAATATTGAAAGAGGAAGGGAATGCAGAAAGATTGAAGCATGATGGTCGTTTATCTTTTCAAGTGATCATGAATCATAAAGTTCATGGTCGGAAAAAATTATGAACTTTATGATTCATGATCACTATAACCAGTTATATAATAAATTCTGACAAATAAATAAAAAATATATATATATCGGGTTTTGTATTTGTAGTTGCTGTAAATGATCGTTGTCATTGTTTGTTTAGATATTTCCAACTGAAAAATTCTCATGAAAATTAAATAATATAATATGTAAAAAAAAAAAAAATATGCTCATATTCACACATTATATACACACAAAAATTTATGTACTATTTTGAAAAAAATTTATAATGCCATGAACTCCAACTGATATATAAACATTTCCAAGAATTATTTGCAATATAAACACGCATAAATTATTATGATTTTCAGATTAAAAAATATTTATGTTTTGATTAGCTTTAATCGATATATTACTTTTCATGAATATTCGATTTTGTTTATATCTTTTAATTTTTATTCTATAAGACCTTCGGTTAAAAATATAAGTTGCATGCGGACAATTAATTATGCAAATACACACATTCTAATATAAATTTTTGGTTTTTAGTGAAAAAAAGATATAATTTTAAAATACTTACTCATTTCTCTTCCTTCACACAGCAAAGTAGATCGATGAACAGGATGTTCCTATATGATACTTCAGATGATGTTTATTCGTAATATGTAATTCTTTATTTTTACATTCCCTTAAAAATTGAATGTAAACCATCAAACGATAAGCTGAAACAGTTTTCAACCACTCAAAAGTAGGTTTACATAACTCAAGTTTACAAATTCATATCTAGATATTTATTTTTAGTTATTACAGTATTTAAATTTTCAGACCATAAAAGTATTTCTTTCTATTCGTACATTTGAAAGATAAATTAATTTAATATTAAATGTTCTTCAAATAAAAATGTAATGAAATATTTTATTTATTTATTTTCCTTCAGTATGAGAAATAAAATTTTTTTGTATTTTATCAAATTAAAGGATTTTTCTATGTTGATTTTCATGATCCATTCAGGCCAACGGCGCTCAAAGGAACATTTTGGAAAGTTTTTTTTTTGTTCTAGTAGATTTAAATTTTTAAATTTATTTATCCTAACAAATTTGCATTACAATGTTTCGAATTGCATTTATTTTTGTTATACTGCCTGAATCTTTTCTATTGGTTATTCTTTAGTTAATCTTAAAATTAAATAAGCATTTTTCATCACAATATTACTTTTAGAATTTATTTTAATCCTGTTGTTTTAATTTTATAAATTTGGCGATTTTAAAATAATATAAACCGATAATCAATTAAATAAATATATCAAAATCTGAAAATTCTGTAAATTTTATTTCAATTAATAAAATATTTACAGTTCTTCACTTATATTTCTAAAAATAGTACATCATTCTAATTGAATAAACATAATTATAATTTTCTTTTATAACATTAAAAGAAATGCATTAGTGCAGATTTTTTTTCCATCTTGCAAAAATTTTAGCTAAAAATTATATTGATTTGCAATGACTTACAGAAAATATTATCATAGTAAAAAAATATATCAACAAATTAAATTATTAATTTTATTAAAAAGAAAAATTTTACGGATTTTAGATTAGTTAAGTACTGTATTTATAATCTTAATCCGCTATAACTTATAAAATGATACAACTGAAATCAAACTTATTTCAGTTTAAACATGAGATACAATACAATAAAAGTGACATTAACTAAAATATTAATATTTTTTAAATAATTCTGTTTGTTCATTAAATAGTTATTCAAATTCACAATATATTTTATATATTCTAATGGCATGCAGTTTGATTTAGAATTACATCGAATGTTTTCATTAAACAAATAATTTTTGTTGGCATTATTAAATCTAATAACATATAATAATATTCTCTCTATATTGCACTTGAGATTAGAAATTATGGATTAAAAAAAACGGTTAAAACTTTAATATCATTTTAGTATGCTAAATATTAGTTTTTATAAAGAAGAATTTCATCCATTTTAATCAATTACATAAATCAAGATTTCATTAAAATAGCCGGACCGATCAAACCATTTTTGGTTATCATTTTTCGTCCAAAATAAATCAAGGATTATCTGGATGTTACTGAGAGAGATAATGGTTCGGACAATTTCTATTTGAAAAGATGAAAACTACCTCTGATTTTCTGAGTGCAACAAAGGCGTTTCTATCAGACTCTTGGGTCTGATAGAATGTAGTGGGAACAATAGCTGCAGATAGCGACTCTTTTTTGAATGTGTCTGTTTATTCCAACTCCCTTTATGGCTGTCTATTGCGACAGTTATAAAGTAGAAAGCCGTTTGTTTAATCCCAAACATTATCTTTATAGCTAAACATTTCAAAATTTATCTTTTTATTGCGCTTTGTGTTTGGTTATAAATCAACGCCATGATATATCTCTCGGTTTAATTACTTATTTTTTATTTTATCTCTCGATACAGAAACTTCGATGTTAGGATATTAAAAATAAATACTATGAATTGATTTTAAATCTTTAAAATATAATTCAGTTCACAGAATTTGGAGAAGTGAGATGAATCTTCTTTTAGTCGAGGATTAGAGACACCCGAGAAGAGGAAGATGAGAATGGAAAATATAAATCATAAATTAACGAGAGAAAACTTTTCCGTAAATTTTTAAATGTATTAATTTATAACGAAGCAAGCATAATATTAAATAATTATTAAATTTTATATTTTTTAGCAATATATTTAAAATGCTCTCAAAATTGACATTAACATAATTTATAATAAACATCGTCTGTTCCGTTTTAGCGCCATCTGCTATCAAATAATAAAATTAACTTTAGTTTCTGATTTAACTTTTAAATATATTTTAATTTTAGAATCCGCAACAGTTGTTTTAAAATTTTAACGTTTTAATATATTATTATTATTATAGAGATTTAATACGTAAACAATAATTGCGTTACCAATATTTGAAAATCTTCCGCTACAATATATTTTTAAAAAGTAAGAGAAAATTATAAAAGTCAACGTCAAATATTTATTTTTGTTTACATTTTCTTTATAAAAATTTACAAAAAAGAAGGGAAATGTATTTAAGCTTATTAAATTTTTGATTAAGTTAGGTTGTTAAATATCTACATATTTAATTATTAAGAAAGAATGACGGAAGGAAAGAGAATTAAGCGAGTCCATTCTTAATAAGCAACAGATCACAATTTTCTGAATTAACAATATGCGCGCGTATTTCCTTTTTTAATCAAGCTATACTCGCATTATCTTTTATTAAACACGAAAAACTCCTTTATTAAAAAAATACTCTCATTTGATAAGAATAAAACGAAGAAAAAAAACTTTTATTAGTTGCGTAAATAATTTAGCAGAAAGTGTTCTTTATTATTTTAATTAATCATTAATAACTTGGAGAGCTATTTTAATCATCTAAAGAACACGTTGCTTATAAAAAAATTAGTTTTTAAATATATTAAAAATAATTAATTAATTAATTAAATTATCTTATACAGCATTATTAACTAGATTTTTTTTCTTTTTCTTTGCTTAATTTTGGATATGAAACATTATAAATAACTTCTACATAAGAGTTTCTTTTGCTTTTCTACTTTATTTTGCGAAAAAAAAAATTGTGTCAAAAATTCAGACTTTTTTTTCTACGATTTGTTGCTTCAATGTGATTCCAAAATGTCCGAAAATAGTTATAAATTTAAATTTAATTAGACAAAAATAATTATTTTGAGTTGATAGGGATTTATTTATAAGGAACGATTATTGTAGTATTTATTTATTTTTTTTTGCCTCGAATATCAACGATAGAGAATAGAACCTTTTGTGTCAACAAAATTCATCTCGGAAGAAAAATTTTATTGATATAAACTACTTCAACAATTCTGTCACTTCAATATGGTTCCCAACCGGTTGAAACTGGTACGAAATATTCTCATAAATCGTCTTTATTTTATACCAACTTTTATTAGAATAATGAATGTTTAAACATATTTCATCTTATTTACTTTTTGTTCGAATGAGAAAACGTTATATAACGTGGACATATAAAATAATAAATTATTGTGCCGAAAATGTAGAGAGGAATAAAATAATTAAGTCATAAATAAAATTCCTAATTAAAAAATATTAAAAAAATCAAAATTTTGGAATGAAGAACGTAGAAATAGAAGCTTCAAATGTCGGGAAAAAATGAAATAAAGAGATAAAAAAGGGAAAGCGAAGAAGAAGAAAGCGAGAAATTGAACTGCGGTCGAAAGAAGAAAAATAACAACCTCGGAATAAATTTAAAGAAGAAAGATTATGATGAATTCTAAACTTCTTTTTATTATCATGTATTGTGAATAGGTGAAGCACAAACCTTTCTCCTCCTTTTTTCTATAAGTCACTGCGAATATTTTTTAAAACTTTAAGAAAATTGAATCGACTAGGTGCATTATAAAGAATTAAAAAACAATTTCTTACATATTAATCTCTATTAAAATGCAAAAGGTATCTTAAAATAAAAAAAAATGTCAGTGTTTAATTTATAGGAAAATGTTTGCAGATGAAAGAAATATATATACTATATATGAATTTTAACAAAAATCAAGTTTTTCAAATTCTAAACTCTATTTTCACATCAAATATTTTGTATGCTATCACTCATTTAAGGTGTGATGTGTATTTTAAGGTGTGGAGGAGTCTTGCGAGAAATATCAACATATAAACAGGAATTTTAATCTCTCAGAATTTATGCTGTCGTCTTTATATACTTTAGTCAATTAATATAAAGAGAATTATTTCTCTCCCTCAAAAATGTAGACAGATTTGTAACATACATGTATAAACTTCGGTCATATTCGAAATTTTAATATATATTTTTATACATATATATTTATATTATTATATTGCTCTACATTGTAGGCTATTCAGTGGCTTTGGTATAGAAAGCTTATTTAAATTCAAATTCCTGTAACTTTTATAGAAATATAAATAATTCATTTTTGCATGTCAAAAAATTTAGTGTCTAAAAAATATTTTTTTCTGAAAAATGATTTTCTTTTTTTAAATATGCAATGTTCTATTTTGTCCTTGAAGCAGTTGCCATTTCTTTTTTTTTTACTATAAATTGGAATCGTATTGCAATTTCAGATATACGACTCTTGAATGATTTTCCAAAACGTTCATTCGAGTCAAAATAATATTAGCAATTAATATTTATGCAATTCTTGGATAGAAATATGTAAATTTGAAGTTAATAAAATATTCACAGATAGATCTCGGGAAATTTGATGCATACAAGATGGTAGCTGTTCCCAACTTGTTAAAAATGGTGATTGAATTCTCAAATTCTAATTTACGTATCATTTTGAAACTACGGTAAGAATAACTCAACAATTTTTTTTTATTCTATAATTGGAAAGTTTATAATATCAAATGGGTAGTTAGAAGTTTTCAAATAATTTCGGTATGCCATATTCCTGTAAGTAGAACAAACTGGAGATAAATGAATTTTAGAAGTCATTTATATTCTCACCGTTTCCGTTTCGTCTTTAAGGAAAAAAAGAAACCAAATTTTAATTGTCGTCTTATCTAATTTTTCTCTTTCTATATAATCTTTTCTATTTTTAGCAGATTCAATTCTTCATTGAATACCATACAAAAGCAAAACTTCATTATACTCGGTTAGTCTTCTTAAGAGATTTTACAATGGTTGCGTTTCTCCCAATTAACAAACTTTCACCTTCTTAATTTATATTCATTCAGTTTTTTCGCACAATGCTTATTACTAAAATTGTCAATGGATGAACTAATTTTCTTTCTTCTTGCAAACAACATCCAAGCTTTGCAGGATGTCTTTCAAATTTTCAACTTTTTCTAATCTCAATATGCAAATCCAATTCGTTCTTTTCTTTTTAAATGTCTAAAACGAACACACGCTCTCCAAGTATTTTCTTCCCCTACCAGGAGATCAAAAAAATAATAAAAAAAACACACAAATATCTCTGTTAATAGCTATCCGGAAAAGCCATTATCTCGACAACGACTTTTAATTGGTAAATTTTTTCCCCCACTTCAAATAATATTAAAGATTAATTAAAATATTTTAATATGGAATTGTCGGTATTTTCTCTTCACGAATTTAATCTGCAGAGAGCACGCATTAAAATTAAAAATAATCGAATTTTTATAATATTTATTTATATATATTTTTTCCATTGAAAACTTTATAAATTTTAAAATAAATCAAATATTTTCTGTTATAGCATATTGATATGATGAAAAGCAATAGGTTTGCAAAGCAAATCTCCAAATAAAAAAATATAATTTCTTTACCTGGTTGTCCTCTACAGAGTCAACAAGTGTCAAGGGAGATCGCATTGAAATGTAATAATACAACTTAGATTCTATGCCTTTTTTTTATAAATCTTGCAGTTTATTGGGTGTGCTTATACATAATGCATAAATCCACAATATGTTCGAACAAGGTATGAAGTCGACAACAGTCGTACTTAAATTGAATTTATAGAGGATTTCGACAAATCTTGCAAACACTACCATGCCAATATTGCTCCGATATACGTCACATTATCTTCGATTTTTTTCTTAATTTTAGAAGATAAAATATTTATTATATGCAGTGTATACGAGATTTAATATGACTATCACTCTTATGCATATTAAGATACTTATATAAATTAAATATTTATGCAACGAATTTGCATCCGAACGTATTTCTTAGAGTTGTCAATAGGGAGAGAGATGTGCTTGCGTCATAGTTGGAGAGCCACGCTGGCGACAAACACCAACAGCAACACAAGAGCTGCAGACTTCAAGCAGTACGGTTCACACGTGGCTATGTCTCCGAGGGCAGCATTTTACGTCATGGTGCTGTTATTTGATAGTGTGATAACAGCAGCAGCAGGTACGTAAATAACAATTTTCAACCTTAGAAAAATCTTATCGTGAAAGATTAATGTGCACAGTTTGTTCTAGTATTTTTTATGTTTATCTTGTCTTTTTTTATATACACTTTTTTTCTTTCTTTTACTAACTTCTTGCTATAGAGATAGTACTCGCTCGTTATTTTATACACGTAATGAATCTCTTGGAGGTAATTAAATGATTTATTTTGTCGTACAAATGGAAATCTGATTAATGCATTCACTCATCGATTTGTTTAAACCGGAATGTTTGTCAATTAAGTGAATTTGCAGTCAAATTGAAATGTCCAGGTGTTAGTGATGAATGTTTGCATTAAAGGGATACATATGAAACAACTGGTGTCGTCAACACATGATATGACTATTTATAAACTTTGCCAAGTCGAAATGAACTGGAGCAAAGTTTAACTGCCAGATTTATAGTCGTTTCACCACAAACTTCCTAATTTCTTTTTGTTCTTTGCCGTTTGACGAGAGACAAACAAAATTTTTTATCGTTCATGCCTCACGTCACACAATTAAAAAAATAATAAAATAATAATAATAATAATAATAATAAAAATTCACCTTTATGTTACCTTATACACACACACACATACACACACACGTTACGAAGTTTGATAACAGTGCATTTTAAATTTTAATGTGATTCTATAAATAGTTTAATATTATTTATTGATCTCACGCAAATGTTCTGTTTCTACGGGTTAGCTCATCGATTATTTTGCAGAATTTTCAAAATTGAAGATTTTGACTACAATATAAATTGTAAAAAGCGAATTGAAAAATAAATTTTTCTCCTTCTTCTACACAAAAATCGAAAGGATGGCTGTGTATAAGCGAAATCGAAAAAGATGGCACAATAGAGGATTGAAACTAGTCGTTGTCGAGTCGGAAACTCCAACGACCAACAGATTAGACCAAACATGTCCATAGTAACTCGACTTTCGGAAATCAGTGTAACAAATCACTTTCTTCTCTTTTAAATTTTTTTTTTTATTTTTTCGCATTTTATGAAAGTTTTCTGTTTCTTGCATCTGCACACATCATACCGCACATACATTTAGGAAGAAAGAAAAGAGGGAAATTCTCACTCTATACATTATGTAAGAAAGCAAAACTTGACAAAATGGAAAAGTGAAAATTTATACAGTAAATCAGTATGATGTGTGGATTTCTTAATCTGGATATGTCGATAGAATATATGAAAAAATAGAATATTTCCTTAAAACAGGAAATGTTTCACGATTTTCTCTTAATAATTATCGTGCATACATGACCCCAGAAGCGTACAGTTTGAAATCATAAATTATTTTTTGTATATAATCTGCATAAATTAATATACTAGATTTTTCTACCAGTTTTCACCTTTATAATCAATATCTATGCATCTTTTATGTAGATAATAACAATAAGTTTTATTGTTATCATCTATCAATACATCAAATCAGATGGGATACAAAAGAAATAAATATTTGTTTAGAGAACTTAAAAAGTTGAGTTTTATATTACAGTAATGTCTTCAAGATTAAGTTTTATATAAAGATATCCGGTATCGATTTAGAATCCTCTCTATCCGACATAGATTATCTTTCACATCTAGGCTCCTATTACACTTATAACAAACTCAAATCGATAAACCTAGACTAAAAAAACCAGGAATTTAAATTTAATTTAACCCATAAATATTGGAATGTTTACAGGTAGGCCTAGGTATAAACTCGTGTAAGAATAATTACTGCAGATGAAAAACATTTTAATTTTAGTTCGCTTCTAAATTTATTTTTGTTTTAAATTTCTGCAGAGTCCCTGCACGCTTGCAAAGTTTACATCAGCAATCCTTCTATTCGGTGCTAAGGATAGATAAAAGATATTCGCAGCAGACAAGATATAGATGAACAGATAAACTTGTAGATTTACGGGAGGATGTAAAATTCACAAAGTACATAGTAAATTCCGGTAGGAGAAAGAGGAAATCGTAAATCAAACCTTTCCCAGTTATTTGGAGAAGTAATAGAATGTAACAAAGATACTTGACTAGGTGTTAGCTTATCTTGGATGTCCAGATGTGGTTAGCCCTCGGCGGATATATCCCTTTTCCATTGACTTTTAATAGCCCAGTTTTACTGTTTATACAGGTTCTATATCACTGGATTTGTCTCGGAAAGGGTTGTTTGATTGAAGGATCAGTCAGGCCTGCTAAAACGAGATAAGCAACTTAAATATGGATCTGTTATCTAAAAATTTCATTTAAGAAAAAATAATAATAGTAAGAGTTCGGAATGTGTCTAGTTTATGTTCCCAAATCGCAATTTATAACCGCATTAAGATAGGAATTAAATGATGACTATCATTTTTACTTGTCTGGATTCTGTGATTTTAATATTAAGAGACTGTTCCATGTTTGCATACTGTAAGAGCGACGTGTATTTTAAAGTCATTTTTTGTCGTTTTTATACTCTGTACGATATGAGAAAAGCGTAAAGTTTAGTTGTAAAGTTTGTTTATCGTCTTCATTCGGTTGTTCGAATATTGATATATAAGTTTGAAGCCTTTCTCGCTTTTAACTACGCGACCGAAATGTCAAAGCAGCTATAGGCTATTTGAATTTGCAGAACTCTTGCTTATTTGGCATTGCTACTTGATGGACTATCGATCACGGTGTAGTCTAGAAATTCACTTTTTTTCTCTCTCTTTACTTTTGTTTGTTTTCATTCAATCAAATTTTCATGTCATTCAAATATAATTTCTCTTTCCAAAAAAATTCGGTTGGATGTCTCGTTTGAACGAAAGATTGCGCGCTTCATTAATTTCATTGTTTTGTTATTGACCACGATATATATATATATTTCGTGTAAAACCGCATCAGAAACCAGATTCATTTAAGGAAAAAAAAGAAAAAGATAAAGCAAAAGGTTTAATGATCTATATAGTTTTCGTAAGCAAACAATCTCTAGCAGTAATTCACCAACTTTTATGAAAAGAGTCGAATTTTTTGATATCTTTCGACTGTAGAAAAATTCGGTAATTCGATGTAGAAAATGTCATTTTGCTTAGTGGCGAGCAAAAACTTGTAGGATCATCATTTATCTGTAATTGTAATGTCAGAAACTGTCGATAAAAAAGAGGAAAAAATAAAAAAAAGGTTCTTTTTTCCGAAAGATGAATTAATATAAGCTGATAGGCGAAATCAAAAGTCTTTTAAGGGTCCTAATCTTTAAAGATGTGACTCGTTCTCGTTACAAAAAAAAAAAGCTTCTAATAAAACTCGGAATGGTTTTACTATTTGTATGAAAATTTATTAGTTTCCTTTAACGCAGGAAGAAATTTTCTTTGTTTATTTTTTAATACTAGATATAAACCATTTTTAATTTAAAAAATATTATCTAAGATGGATTAAAAAAAATGTATAAAGAATTTTCTAACTTCGAAAATATAAGTGCCGTACTTTAGATAATAATAAGGTGGTTATACTATTGAAATTCCTACAGACAGATTCTTTTGTGTCTGAAATTTTTATGAAAAAAAAGAAATAAAAAAGCAGAAAATCTTTGAAAGTTTAACAGATATTTGGAGAAATATTAAAGAAGCTGAAAGAAAGATATTTTTGTATCGATTCGGAAGCATATTCTTCTTTCTTTTTTCCTTGCATTATGTAGCACAATAGTTTAATCTCTTAACAATAAAAATTAATTGGAATATAATTTTCCTTCAAAATGAGAAATTTTAAGACGTTTTATTATTATTCTTTCATGTTATTTATTTTTCCGCTCCGGTTACAAATATTTTTAACGAGAAGAAGTTGTAAAACGATACGTTTTCTGTAAAAATACGAAGTGCGCCTCGTAGTAATACTTTACTCTATCAAATAGCCCAGAAAAATGCTAACAAAATAACTTAAAAAAATGTCTAAATGATTTCGAGAAAAGTGGAATTTCTACCGAGACTGCATATCAAAAGCCAATTTTATGATGTTTATCTCTCGTAAGTTTGTTTTAGAAATAGAGTAAACAACTTTAGCGGTTTGGTTAGGAGAAAAACTAACTTTGTAACAGTTTTACATTTCCAGTAAAGAAAATTTGCACTCCCTTTTTACAAGCGTAACTAAATTTATATATAGGCCTATATGTCGCTCGAAGAAAACCAATATTAAAAGTTTCTAAATATCAAGAGTTTTATTTTTATAGTTTACAGTTCGAAAATTAAAAAAATAAAATTGTTTGCTGAACAAACTTTAAAAGTTCCATAAAAGAATTTGATTGGATATATTAATTTCTACCCCCAAAAATAAAATAAAATCGATAACAAGATTACGATCATCGGTTTAATTTTAACTTTAATTACTTCCTATTTTAATATTTTAAAACTTTAATTTTATATTTTACTAATCTTCGATCGTTTTATTGAATAGAAATTCGAACATAGATCGATATTTTTCTTGTGCAGAGATCATTTATTTTATCGGGAATCAAAAATTCTTATTTTTATCTTTGTTAGAAATGTCCCGGAAATAATAAAAAAGATTCACGCGAACAATCGCTAAAAAAAGCAAATATAATTATTAATATTTTAAAATTTGATATTTTATAATATATTTCTTTATTTTTCCTCTTAAAAAAACGAGATAAACAAACATTACCGGAGTTTCCATTATTTATTTAAAATCGTCCATTTTTTTTATTTTTAATCTCGATTTTTTTGAGTTAATTTTGTCGAGTGACGTCTAGATTTAGAAAATTTATACTCCACATTACAATTTACTTTTGTAAACATTTTAAATTTTTATAAATAGTTTAATACGTAAACACTATTTACGCGATTATAATAATAGAAAAAATAGGAGAAAAAAATATAAGATTTCCGCACCATCGCGTGCCTTCCATATTTTTTCCCTCGAGTAATTTTAATATAGAAAATACGTCTTTAAAACTGGTAAGAGCATAACTTAATTAGGCAAAACAAAGTAATTTTAGAAGAATATAAGCTGATATGCTAAATTAAACAAGCTTTTGGTTTAATTTAGCTAAGCATCTGCGTGTTTTCAGCCAGCCATATGTTGCTTGTAAAATCGCATGCTTGGATCAATCAAGTGCTCACAACCATCTGGCGCGAGCCATGTGATTGGCGAAAGAACACTTTAGAAGCAACACTAACAGTCGTATTGGATTCTGAGATCAGATATTTGTGGCAAGGAAGCGACTTTTTGACAATTTAACTGCTTTCCAGTCGTTCTGACTCGACTATACCCGACATCAGTCGTTTGTCTTCATTTTTGAAAGCAAATCTCATTCATGGTTGACAGCTGACCTTCTCTTAGTTTAACAAACTTCATTGTATTAAGGTTCGTTGCCTGATAGCAAAATAAAGTTTAATAACTCCATCTGCACACAACTTCTTGTTAATGGAAAATTATGAATTAGAATTTTTCTCGATTCTCATTAATTTTATTTTTCCTTTTTCTTTTTCTTATCAACTATTTTATTTCATTACGGTCTACACTTATCCGTTAAGCTGTATCTCGTTTATAAATTAATATAAATGTTCTCTACACTTTGTTTTAATCATTCTTTCTTAAAAAACGTGTTTATTTTTTGTTTAATTATATTATTTAATTTTTCAAAATGTTGTTTATTAAAGAATAAATATTTGAATTATCTTTTTTTTTGTTTTGCATGCTTAAGTTTACTATTCAAGTTATCCATTAGTCAAAATTGTTTCGCGAATTCTGTAAGGGATAAAATTTTTTATACTGTAAACAGACAAGAAATCTTATCCATATTTTGATTAAAGGCATATTTAAGTTGTCAGAAAAAAAATCAGTAAAAGAGAAACAATTAAGAGTTTAACGGTTCGGGCCCACTCAAGATGTCAGTATTGTTGTATTGCTCATCTCCTGATTGCATTCCCCTCCCATTTGCGGTCAATGTAGTTACTCCTAGCAACGGTTGGCACGGATACAGAGATGAGTTGTAATTAAAGAATGGGAAAGCAAAAGAAAAAGGGAGTGGTTTCCATTGTACACTCATTCACTTCTTTTTTTCTTCCCCTCTCTTCTGCTTTGAGCAGCCCTGCAGCCACGTCATAGAAACTGTTTCCAGTCTGCCAACTTACGGTTGTTGTAGTCAGGTGCTGAGAAGATTGTTTTGATGTTAACTACCGGTAATTCTTTAACTTCTAAGCAAACCGTTGTCTAATGAACTTTATATCAATATTTTACGTTAGTAAAGCGTTACAAACCGTTAAGTAAGTCGTAGAGATCAATAGAAATGTTATCTGGAATTTTCATATTTTTCTTTATTTATGTCTATAAAGGGCAAGGGGAAAGTTGTTTACGAGCACCATAAACATTCCCGGGTTTATTTTCCGCAGACATTTTTGCAGTTTCTAAAAGTTAACTTGCAAATATGAGAAAGTATAAAATGCAAACAGGAGAGAGAGAGAGATCGCACACGTTTTGAATTAATGTTTCGGAAATGCGGTTTTCTCCTTCATAATGAGGTGAAGAGAGCGATCGTCGCTAGAGAGATATTTTTCACAAATCGCTTGTTTCAGTCTTCTCAATTAAAAAACGAGCAAATGGCGTTAAATGAAACGTGAAGAAAACAAAATGCCAAAAAGACCATTAAAAGCGAATGCTACCAGCAAGAAAACATTTTAGTAATTTCTCATCCATGGTAATATGTTAGTGCTTAACTCCATCTGACGCTTTTTACCACTTTCCAAGTAATTACATGAAAGTTTTCTTGTTGGTCCTTAAAAAAATAAAATTAGAAAATATTTTGCAAGAAAAAAAAAACGCAATTTTGGACCTTCCATTGATTGTTGTTAATTGCTTTCGGTTTTAATATATTTATTTCTTTTTATTATGAAATATTTATATATATAAGAAAGTTTAATTTCGATATACATATATAAAAAAAAGTACTTTTTGGATTGCTTCTAGATTTTAATTTTCATTCATTTAAATATGTTTGATGAAGAGAGAAAAGTTTTTTAAGTACAGGAAACAGTTGATTGCAGCAAGAAAGTGGAAGTCGCTGCTCGTCCATTCTTATAGAAGCAATCAGATGACCGAGCTGCGGGCAATTTGTGCTACTCCTTCACAGTAATATTCTCAGTACTTCTGCCAGTCATTTAACTGTAATAAACTGTTCTTTTTTTTCCATTTACGTACAAGAATTCTGCACAATTCACTCTGGCAGCGCTCTTTTGGTTAGCTAATAACTTCTTGTACTGTAGACGCTCTCTTACCTATAGCTATTCCACGACAGATTGTTTTAAAAGTTCTCATTAAATATCTTCTCGCAACTAACTAATTAGAAAGGGAATTTCTAAAAGAATTTTTCCATCCCACAAATTCTTAAATTCGTCCGAAACGTTCGCCTCCGAGCGCTAGCACACTTTTGTTATTAATGTCGCCTTATATACGCGTGTATTTTTAAAAATAAATTTTCTGTCGCGGATTAATTATTTTTTTGGAGAAACGCGTTTAAATTAAAGTTAAAGAAAAAATTGCGATTAAAAATATTTTACGAAATACGAGATATATATATATATATATATATACAGTTATATAAAAAATCTAAAAAAAAAGTATTTTTAGATCTTTCAAAAATAAATAGGCTCGTAGAATTCTTTCGTGTCTAGAAATATAGTACGAGTACGTTATAAATTTTTTCCCGTTAGGGTTTATTTTTCGATATTTTTAGACTCTGCGCTATCCAACGCGACACATCTCTTTACTTGAAAAAATATATATTTCGAGTAAAAATTCTAAACAAAATATTACAGTTTTTAGCGAAATTTTTACACATTTAATAACTCTTAATGCCCATAAAAATTAGCAAAAAAATGCGTTATCTTCGCGCGCTAAATAGCTTTCATTTATTAAGGTTTAATGATGACAACAGTCGCAACGAAATGACATTCGGTGTTGCATTTTTATTTTTCTAAATTGTGTTCATATTAATTACCCATTTAGAGTTTAAACTTTAATTCCTAGATACGTACACAATAAAGGATTATTCTTAAGAAGAAGAAAAAAAATAAGTAAGTCGAAAGAGGTTGAAAACATTTTCATGTCGAGATGAAATTTTCCATCTGGCATGGTTGCCGTAGAAGTATATAGCATCTGTCGGTTCGCATCAAGTTGTCTTCAAATACCGTCTTGATAACTGCGGATTGTCAGCTGGTACATTTACCACAAAATACTTAATTATTGAAATAGTTAGTTTAATGGAAAATGTCGGGAAGTATAAAGGAAGGAAATTTTCTCAAACAAAAGAATTTTTTTTTTCTACAAGGAAAACAAACAGTTGTCTTTAAACGTGTCAACTATTATGTATTGTTGGCGATGAAAATTATCGATGATATTTTTCTGATAAAAGAAGATCAGATGGAAAATTCTCACGTAGAAAAGGTGAATAATGTTCTTACATTCTGCATTCAACATGTCTAACGACTTAATTAAAGTGCTCTCCTCGGAAAGAGAAACTGTCAACCACTCGCGTCTTCTACTAATCACTTGACGCTTTAGAGATGCTCTCTGTGTTCCCAATGGATGCAACAATATTTCCTGATGGATGAATTCCTTGATTAACAATGTTTAAAAAGCAAAAATTGCATCAAAATTTCTCTTGGATTAATAGGGTATTTTACACTGGAAAAATTATTTTAAATAATTCTTTTCTGCGTTAAATCCATAATTAATGTCATAAAAACCAAATAAATCAAACATGTACTAATACCTTAGGCTAATTTGTGTTCTTTCTTTTGTGGAATTTCTTCTGAGATATTCATAGATTAGTAATTTATCGTTACCATAAGCATTCTCTGTATTATATTCGTTTCCTTCATTACTCACACAACTATAGGGGAGGGAGGATATGATTAATGGTGACAGGAAAATACTCTTCGTACTGACAGGTAAGCAAACATCTTTCTTTCATTCTTGACCTCGATATATTGCATTTATCTCATTTTTTTTCTAGTATTATCCAGAAGAATTCTACTACATCTCAAATTCTGCAATTTCTTCTTTGTTATGTATCTTTAAGTAGAATTTTATTTATTTATTTTTTGATGTAGTTCGGTGTTTTTTTCCAATAAATCTTCTTCCATAAAAGTAAACACGCTCAATAGCTGTTAGAATGACGCTTACATCGAAAAGTGTAGCTCATTAAAAGAGCAATTAATTTTAGAAAGAGAAAATGGAAAAGTTTTCTGAAAAAGTTTAAAATTTCTTTTATAAACAAATAAACGATCCGTGAAAATAATAATTACTTGTTTTTTTTTATTACTTTTTGGAAGAAAGAAGCTGGTATTTTAGTTTTCTGTTGTATTATTTACAGAGTTTCTTATGAGTGTTACAGCTGGAAGGTTAGAATTTATTTATAATTTTATTAGTTGCTAAAACATGTGAAGACATTTTTAAATGACTTTAGCTACGTGAACTAAGATTATCAAATTCATGGATTTTTTCGCATGTGAAGCAAGTACCGACATTAATTCGATCTTCTAAAAACCGTGATCAAGAAGAGAGAAGAAAATATAAAAAAACCAAAGTTGTACGAAGACAAAATCTTCAAGTTATGTTACAAAACATAACAAATGTAAAAAATTTATATGTTCTAAGAGTAATGGAGAAGAGAATAAAGCATTTTTCAGTAGAACAATTTCATTTAAAAATGAAATTGTTAGATCTTAGAGCGATAAGAAACAGAACAAAATTCTAATAATATAATCTTTTCTATGGAAGGGAATGCATTTTTTTTTTTTTTTTTTTATAATATAATCTTTTCTATGGAAGGGAATGCAATTTTTTTTTTTTTTTACATTTATAAGTTACTTTCAGATGAAGCTAGAATAATAATTTTCTGAATAGATCCGGGTATGAATAGTGAGTAATAAAAAAAGAAAAAAAATATAGGCCTATAGAAAATAAAAGATTTTTCTATCAAACATCACTTGATAGAATTTCCGTTCTTGTTTCTAACTTAAGCGATAAGGGCGTTTTCTATTTAGAAAAACGATTATTTATATTTGCGCTGTTTGTTTTATAGTTAGGCATTAGGAGAGATGCAACAATATTCTATATGATTTGTTTGTTTTTTCGTTTAAAATCTCTTTCTAATCACATAAAACAAACAAGAAAAATAACTCAAGGATATTATATTTAAAAAAAAAAAAAATTAGATCCAAGCTGAATAGGGCGAACTTAGAAATAACAGAGAATGTTTTAAAATTTATCAGTTTGCTTCAACTTCTTAATGTTTTCATGGAATAACAGGGAAATGTTTTAAAATTTATCAGTTTGCTTCAACTTCTTAATGTTTTCATGGAATATTTGATAAATAATTCAACATAAATCTGTATAAAATGAAATTTTAATTCCTGTAGCCTACATAAAGTAGAAATTCTTGTTCAGTGAATTTGTAAAAATTAATATTACGAATTGATGATTTAAAAAATTATTTGCAGTTTTACTTTAGCGATCTTTTTAATTCTCATTTTTTTGTATCGTATATAAAAAAGAACATTCATAAAGATCTTTAAAATTATTTATAAGTATTAAAAGTACGTTAACAATCGATCATTAATCGATTTTCTTAAACTTAATTCTGTCAATATATATATATGTATAATGTGCAGATATTTATATATATTTTTTTATCAATAAAAAAAAAGTTGGCACAAAACGGAAGAACGTCCATTAGAAACACTCAGCGGAACAAAAGATAAAATAGTTGCAATGAGAGTTTTGGAAATGGTATTATTAATCTACAGAGATATCAAAAAATATATTATTTCTAAACAATAAATCGTTATAAATAATTTCCTTTCTTTGATTTTTTTTATTATTATCTTTAATATCTTCTCACTCAATTAGTAAAGAGCATTTATTTAATGTTTAAGCCGGAAAGTTGGAATCAATCCGAAGAAAAGTTTACAGGAGAAATATTTAAGTGTGATATGATAAATTTTAAATGAAGAGTCGACGTTTTGGAGATTGTAAACGTACACAAAATCCCTATAAAACAACTTTGTACAGCTTTAAGGGTATTGGTATATCGGAAGTAGTAACGCCCGAAGCCGAATCAAGAAAGCTTACAAGATGGTGAAAGCATTAAGACACGATTTCTCCTTTCAAATTGCCTGTGGGCTGTTTCTCTTACGTCCACTCATTCTATGTATCTGAAAATTGTTAAAGTAATATCTCCACATTCTCTCAGTTTCGAACTGTTCGCTTAATGCGTGATCTCTGTTTATTGCCTTCCTCTTTTTTTTTTTTGTTTTTCGGAAGCGAATCTCTGTGTTCGCCATGTTAATTATCGAATTACTAACGATGTAAAAAGAGTTAAAAAGTCAAGAATTTTCCATAAAATTCATAAGAAAAACCTTATGCAAATAAGTACACGCGAATTTAATTCATTTTTGATACTGAATTAATGATTTAAACTTTATTAATTATAATAATGAAGTTTGCTAAGAGAACGTGAAGCGTATCGAAGAAGAATGAAAGATAAAATTTGAGAAATTCATAAGAATCTACTTTTATAGGAGTTTCTGAAGTGTAAATGCATCTGAGAAATGTGCAACAATGTCTGAATACAAACAATATGCAAGGAATTTGAGTGCTGTGTAAAAAAAGGATCGATCGATAAAATGGTGAAAGTCTCTAACTTAAATATGTTATGGATCGAATAAAAAGTACAAAAAACTTTTTAGAACGAAAGAAATGTATGCGATTCAAAATTCCCAGACATAGAAGAGGAAAAAAATTATGTATATTTTTAGTATTCTATATAAAAAAAATAGAAAAAAATTCGGATTTCCAAGAATGTTAAATTCTTTCTTTAGACTCCAACCCTTTATTCTCTTCGTGTTTCTATTTTATTAATTTCTCTATATACGTTACATATACTTCAGTTTTAATCAACTTTTTATAAATAATATAAAATCTTAACAAAATTTTTTATATGAAATAAAAATTATTATTTTATAACCGCCTATAGAAAATTCAATTTAAAAATTTCATAAATCAATCTATAAAAATTTAAGTATTGAAACTATACAAGATTAAAAATAGGAACTGGATTGAGTTTTTTAATAAATAAGATTTTTTTAAATAATCATATAATATTCTTAGAAAGTTATAAAAAGCAATTAAAATATTGTTGAAAGTTTAAAAAGTGAATAAAATTAGAAAAAAAGGTGAACTATAAATATTTTATGTAACGCCTAGTGATTGAAAAAATATTGCATTTATTATTGCATATAATTATTCAAAATTATATTTAGAAGATTGTATGTATCGTTCTATTAAAGTTCTTATGCAAGATGGTCGCGAATTATGCAAAAATTGCATTCTTACACGCATGTAATTAGCATAAATTAATTTTCCTCCTAGAAACGCATTAAAAATAGAGGAATGCATTCCGACAGATAAAATAATCTACAAGTTAAATTAAAATTAAAATAACTAACAAATTTAACATTAAAAATCATTAAATTATGGGTTTTACTTGATTTGTATAATTAAATTTGAAAAAATTGCATAACGCGTTATACAGTAAGACCCCGCTTAACGCTGTTTCAATATAACGCGGTTTTTTCGAATTCTATATTTTTATTGATTCACCGGTTTTTAAATCTGAAATTGCAGGAATTTGTTGCATTGATACTCGTATGACTTCTCACAGTGTGTTCGTTATCAGTGCAGTGCAGTACATACGAAAGTCTGTTGCGGTCAGAGTTCATGGTCATCAATATTATTTTACAGTAATAAAAATAACAATTATCTCATTTTAGTTTCATCAACTTATTTTACAGTAATAAAAATAACAATTATCCCATTTTAGTTTTAAGCTGAATGTCATCAATGTTACTTAAAATAATAATAACAATTATCCCATTTTAGTTTTAACCCGAATGCTTCCACTTTAAATTATAGTTCCTT
The DNA here is from genome assembly GCA_000484575.1 of Olivierus martensii. Lineage (NCBI taxonomy): Eukaryota > Metazoa > Arthropoda > Arachnida > Scorpiones > Buthidae > Olivierus > Olivierus martensii. The sequence goes on from AYEL01088236.1 coordinate 80,030, forward strand.
GAAGTTAGAACGTTTTTCTTTCATCACATTTTTTCAGCGTTTACATTCAAGTTAGAACGTTTTTCTTTCGTCAATATTTTTTCGTTGTTTATAGTTTGTTGTAATCTGATTGCTCCTTTTTGTTCTTAAAACTTTTTATTTTCTAATTTTAAGATTTACTGCATTTTGTTCTTAAAACTTTTTATTTTCTAATTTTAAGAATTCATGAATGATTTATTATGAATCAATTTAAAACTTTTTTTCTAATTTTAAGAATTTTTTCATGAATGATTTATGAATACAAATCGATATTAACAATAAAATGCCTATAATTAATGTAATGCAATAGTAATAATACATGTTACAAAATAAAAAAAGGTAATGTCTATAATTAATGTAATACAATAGTAATAATACATGTTACAATTTAAATATGTAATTAATATAATACAATAGTAATAATTCATGTTACAAAATAAAATTAAAAATGCTATATATATATTTTTTATTCACTGTCCTGTTTCACCTATCCCTCAGTATTTACGTGTTAAAATGATCTCGTTTAACGTTGTTTCATTTAGCGCTTTGGAACGAATCCCCCGCATTAAACGGGATCTTACTGTACTTTAATTTACGCGGATAATACGATATTTTTTATATTCCATAGCTTTGTGCCTCTTAATTTAAGATCACGTAAATGTCGACCGCTCTGTATATAAAGTTATATTTTATCAAAAATATGTCGTTATAGAGAGAACTTAATATTACACAATGATTTTATTTACTATTCACCGATCAAAATCTGTTTGATAACTTTCTAAAAAAAATTCTTACCCCACAAATTCTGTAGCAATTAAGTTTTAACGGAGTGTCTGAATAATTTTTATAGTGGGGGAAAAATCTATAAATATTTTTCTCTTGAATATTTATGTAAGAGCAGTGAAATTTTATTGGTAAAAACTTTTCGACTAATTTCCTCGAAAAACAAATTAATTAGAATTGAGAAAAATAGCATAAAAAAAGAAAGAAAAGTTTTATTTATACATAAGTTTTCTTATTTTCTACGCAAAACTTCTGTTTTTTTAATATATAAGTTATATTCTATTTATACTTAACCCATAATGTAATAATACTAGTGAATTAATAAAGGAATATTCTCTTAAAATCGAACAGGCCGAGAAAGGTTTTCTTTATACAAATTTGCTTCTTTGATATTCTAATGATTCTAGAATACTTTTACATTATAATTCCATTCGACTTTGGTTTCGTATGAAAATCTTCTTGTATAAAATTATTCATCTTGTATTCGGTTATGAGGACAGTTCGATGGATTTTGAATAATTCAGAAATAAAATAAATTAGAAATTAGGGAAATTTTGTATAGAAGTTAATGAATATTTTACATAAGTTCTTAAAGATGGAATTAATGTAATAAGATTATACTATGTAGAAAATATCGGTTTACCTCGTTTATTATTCTTGTATTAATTTAATACTCCTTCGAAAACTAAATAACATATTCAAGATGGAAGTTTAAGCAATTTGAAGATTATTTTTAGCAGGATTAATAAAGTTTCTTGTTGTTAATTGTAAAGTTATTAGGCAAAAAAAAATATTGCTAGGTCGCAGGCAATAAACTTCTGTCATTCGTGACCACAAAAATCAAACACTTGACAGTTTTTATAACAAAAAAAAAAAAAAAAAAAATTTAAGAAGAAAGTATGTCCTTGTATCAATAGATTTAATTCTCGAATGCGGTTATGTTTTGTTTCTTCGAGGAAATTTTTAAAAAATAAACTTTTTTATTTAAAAAATGGAAAGAAAATAGCGAGAACATGATTTAGATTCGTCCAGACGTTTATTGAAAGAAATGCTTTTATATTTATAAAGCACGTCAAGTTGAAAATATTTCTTATCGAAAATACTTAAATGAATTATAAATACGTTATAAACGAAACTAAGTCATCGTTTCAATGTTTCACGAAAAATAGGAATCGATAATTAGAAAATTTTCTGTGCGTATATATGTGTATATTAAAAAAAATAGATGTGGAATTGATAGAAAAATCGCCAGTTTTCGTAGAAAAAAATTTTCTTAGTTGTCCCTGGATAACATCATTTTCTTAAAGCAATATTTCTCTGCTCAGAATCAGAAGAGCCCACGGCTGAGTCCGATGACTGTGTAAGAAGTCGTGGAGAAGCGAATCTGAAAGGTCGAAAATGTCTCAGGAAGTGTAGAACAGACATAGATTGCATCAGTTCGAGAAAACGTTGTCTTTGTGATGGTCTTTGCGGCTGGAGCTGCGTCAGACCAGGTAAGTACTTTTACTTGGTTTAAATGACTAAAACAATTTCACATAACAGTCGATTACTTCGTCATCAAAGTGGCATATTGTTGATGGATGAACTACATAACCAATATCAAAGAGAAACCTGTTCCTTTTGTTCCATTGGCAAAACATATATAAAAAAATTTCATCGATTAACATATTTTATCCTACATTTGACAAGTTTACACAAGCAGAAACAATGACGCAACGAGCAGCACTGTTCCACGTATATATAAACTTCTAATTTTATTGAGTCTAGAACTGTAATTTGCTAGAGGAGCCATTGACTATATATATTATATATATAGCAAAGAGCCGACGGTAAAGAGCGTTGGAAAATCGAAAACATGTCATAATTAATGGAATTTTCCCGTTAGCCGTCATTCATCCGGATTGTGTCGATATTATTGCTGAAAAATAGAGAGACTGGTAAGAAAAAAAGACGTCATAAAGCAAAGATTTGATGGAATTGGATACCTATAAGCTGCAGATAATGATAGAATTATGGAATATGGCAAAAGCGTAAAATATCATTATCAGTAATGATAGAGATGTGGCTTCTCACATTATTATTATTATTATTATTATTGATAAAAGTTTTCTCCAAAATAATAAATGTTATTTTTTCTTTTTATATATGTCTACTTATCAGTTTCGAAATGATTTTATTCTGCGAATCGAAATTTATAATCGATTAATTGAACTTTTACAACTGTTATCTGTTTTAAGTTAGGAGATAATTTAAGAATATAATCGATTTTAAATTTTCATTATTATGCGAGAAATTTCTTTTTATTTTTTAACGCCTAAACTATCAAGAAGTAACATTAAGAATTATTAATAACATTTTTTTTTTGGAGAAGGTTAATATTTCGTCAGAGAGCTATAACCACTGTACCACGCCATATGCAAAGAGAAAAAAAAAAAATCTAATTTTAATTTTAAATTTTGATGATATTTTAGGAGTCGGTTGATTCAATCAGATAACTGTATCTGTTGGATAGAGGTGCTGAGCTTTATTCGGTTTGACGCCAGAGAAATTGCATATCCGCCATTACTGTTAATGTCATCTCGTTTTCGGTTATAATAACAGAAAACGGAAAACCAGACCGTAATAACATAACTGAAGAGCTTTTGTCTGTAGGAAGTCGATATTGGCTTCTCTGTTGGACGTTATTACATTAAACATATACGAATTTTCAAATTTATTCTCGAGATTTTAATCATTTTTGTCCGTCTTCTCAAGTTAAAAAAAAGGCGCACCGCATAGACGGTAAACACTTTTCGTGACGGTTTTAATTTTAAAATGGGATATACGTAAGTGGCATTAATTCTTCTTAAAGTTTTATATGGTCGATGTGCAAAATGCGTGACTAAGTAAAACGTTTAGTTTGCTAGATATTTCATTTTATACTTGGATAATCGTCTTAATGGTAGAGTATTTCTGACACAGTGACTCCGTTAATAATAAATAACCTTGACAGGTATCTCATTTTTATACCATTTATAACGTTCGCCTGATTTCTTTTAAAATTATTTATATTATTTTAAGGCGGTTGTTGTTGTGTGATGTAAACTGTAAAATTTTAAAACTTTCCATTTTTTTTTTTGTTTCCACTAAAAAAAAATAATAAAAAAATTCAATACTCTTCTAAGGTTTCCATCGATGCAAATGCAAATGTGTATGTATATTTTTCGAAAGTTTCGAAATTTTTTTTTTCTTTCTTCTCCTTTATTTGTTTATATCTAACATCGGCGAGTGAGTATCATTGATGGTTATTATTTATTTGTCACTAGTTTTAAATTGAATATACTCCATCTAATTTATTTTTTATACCGAAAAATATATTTTAAAAAAAAGTTGAAAAGTTGTTTAAATATTCAATATGTAGACGTATATATATATAATATAACGTTTCAGTTTTTTTATGATAAAAAAAATGTATCGAAAATATCAATTTGAAGACATGAGTAAACAAGAAACGAATCGCTCGTTTCGATACTTTATATGAGATTTAAATTAAATATGTCGGACTGTACGATACTTTATTTGATTTCAGAGTGTTGTGATTTGAATTGAATTAATTTTGTATGAAAAATCCAATATTTTTTCCCATTTCTTTTTTTTTCACCCGAAGAAATTTCGTCTGAGTTTTGGACTGTCTGCATCAGCGTTAAATGTTTTACGTTACGTGTAGAAAACGTATTGCGGGAGAGAGTGATAAATTTGCAAACCTTTCGTGTAATATGTACTTATTTGGATTAATGGTTGTTCATTAAATACGTTATAATACTTAATAATCGTCTTGCGCTTCATTAATTTTAAACTATTTTTACGTTTTGATGTAACTGTTAATAATAATAATAATAATAATAATAATAATAATAATAATAACGCTAATCGGTGCCGATACTGTTCTGATATCGATTTTATGCCATTTTTATATCGATTAATTCGCGAGTATTTAAATGGCCGAAACTAATTTAGTCGTATAGGATGAATATATCGGAAATGCTAAATATCCACTTCGAAACTTGTTTAATTAATTTTGAATGTGAGTTAAACGGTTAATTTCTGGTTTAATACGTTTGATGTATTTGGAAGTTTCCATGTTACCTACAAGCGCGTAAGAGACTTTCGCCCATAGAAACAACGATATAGAATATATCCACAGCCTGCTAGAGACTTTTATTTTTGTCTGCAGCCGTAAATAACTGGGTTTAATGCTACAGGATATTTTTGTTATAGTCAGTTGACCACGTTTACAATCTGTCAGATGATTTTAATATTCTCTAGAATATCGTATTAGAGTAAATGACGTCCACTTGTCACTTTAATTGTCTACCGCATCGGATTTGAGTGAAAAGTTTGAAAAATTCATAAGTTTTAACGAAAAAAAAATTTCTGTTATGAAAACTGATAGACAGAATCGGATCAAATAAATAAATAAATCTCGGTTCCTTAATGAAGAACATAATGGCATTTTAAACGTCTTTTTTTTCTGGTTATAGCAACAAGGTAAATTGCCTACATACAACGTTACCTAACTTAGTTCCCCGAGAGAAAAGTAAGGCAATCTAGTTAATGGCCAACCGATGCCCGAATTCTAGTCCCAATGGTGGTAGCTACAAACCACAAGCACGATATAACTGTAATCATACAACAGGGAACTGGAACGGCTAAAATATCTTGGGGATTGCACCAATGCGAAGCCATCTAACTACACTCGTACGTGTGATCCATGTTGGCCACTGATAGAGTTGAAACGGCAACTACAAATTTGTCTGCAATGATTGATGCCAAACAAAAAAATAAAAATAAAAAACAGAGTGGATAGAACTAGATATTTGCAAAAAAAGCAATTCGACTTTATCCTATTAAAAAAAAAAAAAAAAAAAAAAAAAAAAAAAAAAAAAAAAGGAATTTATTAAAAAAAAAAAAAAAAAAAGAATTTTTAAAAGACGTTTTGATTAACTAGACCACATCATTTTTCACTATTTAGGCCTATGTTGCGTTAAGGCATAATGAATTTTCCTCATTTTTTTTGTGCTTTTATTTTCCCAATTAACTAAGTGGACGGGTGCATTAATGTACTAAAACATATATTAATTACGAGTTTTATATTTGATTATGCTAATTGTAGTCACGTTCATCAACTGGAATCCAATCTGGAAGAATTAATTTGTAGTCATCTATAATTACTTTTACTAAACGGAATTTTTTCCCCTCTATTCTCTCTTTCTCTCTCTCTCTCTTCCTCTCTTCTTAATCTAATTACAAAGGACCTCTTCCTCTAATCATCGAATTAGAGATTAATTTTATGAATAATTTCGCTTAATTAAAAACGAATAATTATTGTTTTTATTATTATTTGTTTTATTAGATTCGATTTAATCGAGCGAAGGTAATAGCCACTAAGGATAGAAAACTTTTTTTCTTTTTTTTTTCACAGATCTTCACTGTGAAGAGTTACCTCAACCAGAAAACGGTCAAGTAAAAGTGACAGGGGATTATTTTGGTGCAAAAGCGGTTTATACGTGTGATGAAGATTATTATTTATCAGGACCTAAAGAGAGAATTTGTCAGGGAGACGGTTCTTGGAGCGAACAAGAACCCATATGCAAAGAGAAAGGTAACGATCAAAACCGCCTCGTTTATCTAGCAATTTTGATTTAAGCTAGAAAGTTACGATTAATTTATTTACGTTATATTCTTCTACCAGTTCTAAATAACTCGTTAAGGCTGAAAAAACACATTTTTTTTCACTCATAAACATCAGCGATTGTTTACAGTCTAAAACTTTATCTACACACCTCGAGTGATGTTTCCGAACCAATTTACGCAGAGATATACGTTTATAAGTCCCAGAACAACAATAATTTAGCGAATATAAACTGAGTGATTCGCTTTCTTGTTTATGTTGGCTTACACAGTTTACAAAATTATGTATCGTTTGGGAACGATACATAATACTAATCACACTATTAAAATTTTAAATCGTTTTATTATGAATTTAAAATCTTAGAATCTTATAAAGTTCTGTTTTATAATTGTTTCAAAATTAAAATTTAGCGATTACGTTTTAATTAATCAATTTTTTCTCTTTTAGACGATGAGATATTCTCAATATTGTGAAAAATGTTTTATCTCTCTCCTAACTGTTGTTTTTTTGTTTTATTGCTGTCCGATATCGTTAATGCTCTTTTTAGTGCACATTTGAACGGTTTTTCTACATTCCACATTTTATTACAGACAATTTTTAAATCAACAGCTAGAAAAGTTATTTAAAAAAACAAAAAAAGAAAAACCTAGTTTCTTATAAAAATGAATAAACAAAACAAATATGCGTTTTTACTGTTTATTATTTACAAGCATGTGGTAACTTGGAATGTTTTTCGTATGAGTTTCTATTCATATTTATAAAGTATCTAAATTTATTCATCATTTTTCTTCGTCTCAGAAAAGTAGAAAATTTAATTTTGTAATTTTTTTATATTTTTCTTTCTGGGAAGAGAGAGTCCAGATGGATTCGCTTCCTTCAAAAAACATTTTTATGATATATATCGCTCAACTTCCTAACTTAATAGCGATTATAAAAATTTTAAAATTATATACAGTGTATAAAATTTATATTTAATATTTAAAGAGAAAGTGTATTTTAAAAATTAAAATAAAACTTCTACGCACTTTCAATTGTTTTCTAAATGGCAATTTTCCGTTTTTTATGGATATTCGATTTGTCGGATTTTATTTTTCTCTCTTTTTTTTTCTATTTTCTGCTAATGATTCCTAAACGATACACTTTTTCAGTGATCTAACATAAATGTTATCTGGATTGACCCAATCACTACCACTAAAATCTACACAGACTATAGGAGAAAGGAAAAAAAAAAGTTGTTTCTGATGATTGTCCGAATTTTTGTTGCTCATTCGAAGAAGGGATAAAGACAAATCTCATAATGTCTAGACATAAAATCTCTTCATATTTTCATATCATCTAATTCAGTCTGACGTTATATATAGTCGTGTCATACAAACCAGAGTGACGTTATATGAAAGTTGAGAAATGATCAATCAAAGACAGATGCTGCTTTTTTTTTATTTTTTCCTCTCTCTGACTCTCTTTCCTCTCCTTTGAAGAATCGTATAAAGTAATCCGGAAGGAATTCTCCAATATTTAACTTAAAAAAAATTTTTTTTAATGCTTGTTTATCGGAAATTTTGTATTTATTCGAACTATTTACTCGTTTAAAATTTTAATACAATTTCAAGTAATCTTATCGAGAAATTCGAGTTGAAGCAGCAACAAATTTAAAGGATTATAGGCTATTAGTAAACAATAGTTTAAGCGTCGAACATTAGTAAATTTGTAAAAAGATGGTTAGTGGGGTCATTAGGAGAGTGTGTACTCGTATAGATTACTACTGTTAGTAAAAAAAGAACGTTCTGCACATCTCTGCCATGCTTTGGTTGCGTGTGCAAGATCCAATCAAGTGTTGCTTCGTTTCTGCCTGGTTTCACACGTCAGAAGCAGTCTTGGTCTCGTTATCGTTCTGTAATTGGTATGTCGGCAGAAATCAAAGTCGCTAGAACTTGTGACGTAGAAATTGGTGTAGGAAAGTAACAATCTGTCGCCGAACAGGCAATTGTGGAGTTTGTTGAGAAAAAAAAAACATAATAAAAGAAGGAAAAAAAAGAACAACGCTTACAGAATTTAAAGTGTCCATAAGAAATTTTGATACTAACTTTCTTTTAACTTAATATATAAGATATATATAGAGTATTACATTTTCTACGTTACTTTAACGTCGCCTTGAAATTTTTTTTAATATAAAAAATTCGCAAGTTTATTAAAATAAACCACGCCGATTTAATTGCTGCAATAAAGCGAAAAATTCTAACAAAACGAGTAAACAAAACAATTTATATGTTTTTATTTAAAATGCTTTTAAAGTTTTGATTTTTTAAATATATAGGCCTATACTAAATTAAATTCGCTCCCGATAAGTGGAATATTTTATTATTATTATTATTATTATTATTTTAATAATCGAGCTATCTCGCAGATTCTATCAACAGGTAACAGTTTGAACCGTTTTATTTAAATAATTTATTTTTTAAAAATATGCAATTGATGCGATTGCATGCAGACAATGGATTTGGTAACATTTATTTTCGTTTTTCCAAATCTCGGGCTCCACTGGCCAAAAATGTGCGGGATTCCACCCCAAGTGACCCATGCAAGACACAGCGCACAACTAGACAAAGAAGAATTCGATGTCGATGCCATGGTTCAGTTTGACTGCTTTCGCGGATACGATGCCAAAGGATTTGCCAAGGCCAAATGCGTCCTTTACAACGGAACGGCTCAATGGTTCGGACCCGATCTCAAGTGTATCCGTAAGTATACCTTTATCCATCTTTTCTCTCATTTTTTTTTTTATTTTACTTATAAAGGATAAAAAAAGAGAGAGAATTTTAACAATGCAAAATTATTAAACAGAAACTAATAATAGAAAGTCGGAAAAATATTCATTATTCAATTAAAATCGTCGAGAAATTTTTCTTTCTCGTTTTGTTCAGTCCATTCATTCATTTATTTATTTTAAAGAGAAAAATTTGTTGAAATTCTAAACGATAATTATGATAATAATGGAGAATTTTTATGAGGACAATTTGAATATGAATATGTTTATCTTTTCACGACATGTTATTCTAACTCTCATAAATTCCAACCGAAAACTATGTTGCGACCATTTTAACAGAGCTATTAAAAATTCATTTTATGAGTTAATAAACTGGAGAAACACATAACTATTTTAAATTCTTTAAAGTTTAAATTATTCTAACTACCGTACATTTGCGTAGAAATGAATAAAGATCGAGTTGATATGAATTTTTCGAAGTTAACGCACTTTTCATCTTTCTTTTTTCTCAAAAAGGTGAAAAATAAATTAATTCCCATCTTCATCATTTTTTCCTTGTTAAGCCACGTTATTTTATACTATAAAAATTTAATCGTCAATTTTTAATTAAACAAGGATTTAACCTATTAAATATCATCGGTATGATTAGTGGAATGATTCAGTGTGGTCACTTATTAATAAACTCAGTTAACAACTACTAATTTATGTTGAAATTATCCTCATTAAATCTCATCTATAAGAAAAAATATATCTATATATTTTTTCGTGTAAGTTGAAGTTCAGATATTTTTTCTAGGAGTAATCTATATTCTGGTTACGATACTTAATTGATAAAAGCGGGATAATGTTTGCGTTAAGCCACCAAAAGTGTCATCCACTCGAAAAAAGTAAAGCTGTGTATCAAACTGTAATTCTCCACAGCTTTAGCTGAAGATAATTTATGCAAAAAATATCTTTCAAGACTTAAGACGGAGAATTTAAAGACGGAAAAAACTTGTGAACATAGAACTACATTAAAGGAAGAAAAAATTCTACCATAATGAATATGTAATTTGAATATTGAGAAAAATTACAATTTTATTTTTATAGTATTATTCAGCATTTAGATTACTTCAAGAGTTAAGAAGTGACATTTTTTTACTGTTATTTTCTAACTCTTGTCGCTATCTGGTGCCATGATTGAAGAGATATTCGCTTTGTTTTCAGCTCGAACTTGTGAACCACCTAAAGACATTCAGTATGGACGAAGAGAAGGAGACGTGTTTACTTTTACTAGCAGAGTTACTTATGTTTGCATCGAGGGCTATGAACTGGTTGGACGAGCGAATCGCTACTGTCAATCAAATGGACAGTGGAGTGGAGTCTTACCATCTTGCAGGGGTAAGTTATTAAACTGCACTTGATGGAAACATACCGCACATGTTAGAAATTCTTTCAGGTGCAAAACATTACATACATCTGCTATCTGTTTCCTTAAAAATAAAAAAAAGAAGAATGATATGTGTAAAATTCCGTTTAAAAAACATACTCAATGGTTGCATAGTTAAATTAGTTTATTCTTTAAACGATGCTCGTAATCGGTCTTGTCTTGTCAATAATAAATTAAAGTAAAAGTTAAATAAAGGATAGGAAATGATGGATTAAAGTAATATGAGTGTGTGTGTATATATATATATAGGCTATATATATTGCTAAAAAAGTTATGAATGAATGCCTACAAATATAATTAAAGCGAACACAATGGCAGTAATATCAAAATTACATTATCCACGAATGTCATTTGTCTGTAGCAATGACATTACAAAAGTTTAAAATTTAAATTCGTGATTTGAAAATCACTTATTTCAGAAATAAGTCCATCTATTTGATGATGATGATGATGATGTTAGCAGTGCTCTTTTTATGTAATGATTATGCACACGGAAAAATTTTTGACAAACTTTTTTGTTGGTTTTTCTTAATTTTTTTTAAATAAAGTTTGATGCGAAATATTTTATTTTAGCCGTTCAGTGTTCTATTCCTGCTGATCCCGTCAACGGTAGATCCCTATACACTTCTCTAACGTATAACTCCGTCGTCGAATACGAATGTAGTTATGGACATAAACTAGTCGGACCCAAAACTAGAAGATGCAGAGCGGACAAACAATGGGAAGGAGAAGATCCATTGTGCGAAGGTAAGAAAATTGCTTAAGAATCTCTATATATAAAAATATAAAACTAAAACTCGCAAATATTTTGAATTTCAGAGATTTCTTGTGGAAGTCCCGGAATTTTATATAACGGCTACTTAGAAGGGAGAAGCACGAATCTTGGAGCAATGTTTACAGTTAACTGCTTTGAAGGAATGAAGATGGAAGGAAATCCCGAATCCCTACGTTGTCAACAGGACGGAACTTGGTCTCATCCACTTCCAAAATGTCTCGGTAAGTACCATTCATAAATCGCTAATTGAACTTAATGATTGTTGTACTTCTTCTCAAGCGCATACAATAAATAATTCTGTCTTAGAATTCTTCATTTAAAAAAATACTTGTTTCATATAATACTATGGACAATAAAGTCGAAGAAGTAATATCTGAATAAGTCGATTGATGTTTAAGAACCCTTGAACTATTATATCTTATTAACTGTTACATCAATATGTTATGAGAATGAAAAATCCAGAAAGAATTTTTTTTTAAATCAGTTTGAAGTGAAAGACACTTAATCACTCTTCACCACTGGATAAATTGGAAAGTTTGACTCACAATTGGTTAAAAGAAGTAGATTAGTTGTCGTTTAAAAAAAAAATCACTTTAAATTTTATTAAATCAAAATGGAAGAGAGAAAAAAAGAAAATTTCACAATAAATGTCATTCTATACAAATTTTCTTTTTATTTTTTAGAATGATTTAGTACTTTTTCCTATAATAAATTTTCATCAAATCTTTTGAAATTAAAAATAACCGATGCAAATTTTAAATTATAATTAAAATTTAACTTTTAATTAAATCATTTTTCACTCCAGTTAATTAATTAAACTAGACTAGAATAAAAAAATAATAATAATAACGATTAAGTTTCGTAGTATTCTTTCTTCTTATAAATTATCAATGATTTAAAAAATCGATTTTTATATTAATTTTTTATTATAAAACATGTAAAGTTGTTAATAAAAAAATATTGCAAATTTTCGGTATTGAATTGCATTAAAAGAAGCGAATTTATTTATAAGTTAGTAATGCTCCATTCGGAAAGTATTTATTGAAGTTTCAAAATTGATTGGATTTAGAATTTCAAACGCTGAAGTGTATTTGGTAATGATGATCGAAAAAATCCTTTCGGTGATTGAGAAGAATTCAACAGTAAATAGAAGTAGATTTATGCAACTTATTCAACTTTCATAAGTAACTCATTTCCTTTCATCCTTCTTTCAGCCATCATTCTTTATTTCCAAGCATTAATATACTTCTTTCGCTTTATTCCCACAGTACTACCTTATCCTGCAATATTTCTCTCTTTCTCTTTCTTTTTTTTAATTCTTTGAAATAGTAACTTTCTCCTGGATTCGCAAATATAAAACGCTTATTTTATAAGTTTGATTCTCAAAATGTAATTCCTCGCATTCATGAAGTGAGACAGAATAATACTCGTTGTTACTAAACGAAACCGTATATTTTTCTACTATTATTTTTAATATTAAAATAAGAGAAAAGTAATTTTTTCGTTTAATTTTTGTTTTTGTTCTTTCGTAATCGCATTTTCGATAATCAGTTAATGTAATTTTGATACTACTTTAATATGCAAATATCGGCGGAAAGATATTAATTTAATGCTATCATTCTCTCATTGATTTAGATTTTGTTTTTTAATGTTACTGTTTACCGTTTTTATTGATTATCTTTGGTGATTAAGATTGCGAGATTGTTAACAAGAATAACATGAAAATTATGTTTAATGCTATTCACGGACGAGTGGCGGTACTCCAACTAAAAATCTTGCCCAAATAGCAATGTTTTTATCTCTTTCTACTTTTCTTTTAGCTCCTTGTATAGTACCTGAAGTCGAAAATGGGCGAGTAATTGAAGTGGTACCTGGTTCCAGAGTGATTCACAATCAAACAATAATGGTGGAATGCAAGGCAAAATACGAACTGATCTACAATGCTACTCCTTTTACCTGCAATAATGGTACATGGACACACGTACCTGTTTGCGTACCTGGTACGTTAAATTATAAATCTTAATGGATTGCTACGACAGTTTAATGCATAAAAGTATCTTTTCTGTAATCCCTTTTAGCTCGTTGCAAACTTCTTCCTGAAAGTCCTAGACACGGAATGGTCATAGCTCCAAAGACAGATCACGGCATGAAAGCACTCTACAAATGCAAAGATGGTTACAAACTGAAAGGACCAAACATTACAGAATGCGATTACGGACAGTGGACCGGAGAAAGACCCGACTGTGCAGTTGGTAAGAATAAATTTATTATAATTTTCAACAGATGCCATTACGTGGCAGTCCCTATGATAGTTCGTTTAATGGTGAAAAATAATCGTGCCAAACATCTAATTACTGTTATCGTAGTGACAGATTAAATAATAATAAAAAAAGAATAAAGTAATTAATGCATATTCCGTTAATTATCCCAGTTAACTACTTAGAATTGAATTGTAGAGATAAGTTTCATTCAGCGTGCGCCACAGGTATCTTAATTGCTGTTGAAATTCATAATGATGGAAATTAATTAACGATCGTATCTTCAGAAACATTTGTCTTTAATTAATTTCCGGTAATGAATGAAGTTTATACAATTCTGTTATATATAAATTTATCAAAATTTATTTCCGGATTTGTTTTATGAATCATATACTATACTGGAATTTCTCTCGGTTCCATGGTTTCGTTAAGTGTCGAATTTATTTAATCGGGTTATACTTTTAATAAATTATCTTAAAATCCTGGGAGAAAAGGAACAAATGATGATAATTTTAAATGGTATTCGGAAGAAAATTGCCTGCATTAATAATTGTGTCATCTTTAAATTAATCTTATTCCCAGAAGGTGAAAATCAACTGTTGCTGTTACATTCGTTGACAAGTAAACAAAGCAGAAAATTTGTAATTAAGGGGTTAACAATTTCACCTTTAAGTAAATGAAGAATTGTGGAATTAAAATGTATTCCTGCAGTTATGATTAAAATTTTATTTTTTAATTTTAATTCTATCGCTTTAAGTGAATTCATGTCGTGTTTTCAATTAAAACTCTATGTGGAGGGATTAACTTAAAAAAATAAAAAATTCTTTATTTGATGACAACAACTTTCTATTAAAAGCTGGAAATTATTTATATTACTTCATTACTTTGCACATATTCTGTATATCATATAATTTAAAAAAATATATAATAATAATAATAAGTCCGTTCTGATAAAATATGCAAAAATGAAATTGCAAAAACGAACAACATGTTCATTAACCGTAAGCGAGAGAAGATTGCATTAAACAAAAGTAAAAATATAACAAAAGTAATTAGAGAATTTCAGAGGAAAGAAGGAAAAAAAAGATCTTAACAAAATTTTTCTGAAATTTTACAAAAGATTACTTTCCAGATTTAACAGAAATAGCCTGAAGGAATTTTGTATAATCTGGAAATAGAATTTCCTGTGGATAACTCGGAAATTATAGAATATGTGACAAGTTAATCTGAACCACTTAATAATGGACTACATAATTAAATCTTCTTCTTTAAAATATATGTAGTAATTATTTTTAATTATATTTATATAAAGTTTAACGATCGATTAATTATCATTAAAAACGGGTTTAGGTTAGCTGTTGAGTTTGTTTTGGTTGTTGAAAATAAAAATAAAAATTAAAAATACTATTTTAATATTTAAACATTTTTCAAGTCTGTGATTTTAATAGATAGATTTTACAGTATTTAATAACGCGATTTTTATGGCATCCGTTTGATTCTGCAGAGATGAAGAATTGAAAAATAATCTTATCTCGATTTCTGTGACAGATCATTCTACAAAAGTTTCAAGCATTTCTCCAAACTGCTTAGGAAGAAGTTCAGAAAACATCACACGATCCTAACTCGTGTTTCGCATTCCGAACCAAAAAAAAAAAATTATTTGGCACGTTCTTCATCCGAAGAACATAGGAGAAAATGTAAAATTGGATAAAAGAAAAATAAAAGTGTATAAAAAACACATAACTTTCTACGAAAGACGAATGCTAAAGAAGACGACCGCCTCTCTTTTTATTTTTATTTTTTTCTTTAAATCTAATCCGTTTTTCATTAGTAGTCGGAGTTTTCTGTTTCTAATAGATTTTTCTACTGGGTAACTACATGCGTATAATTGGAAGCAGATGACGTCTTTATCCCAATTATAGTCTGAATCGTTTGTTTGTTCAGTGTCAATGAGAGAAATCAGTCAAGTCTCATCCCTTTCCCAATTTGCATAATGAGTGTTCAAGTGTATTGTTGACAACAAAAGTGCTTCTGCTATGACACTGGCTAATTTGCCTTCCTCAGTATGAATAAATATTGGCCAATATATCGATCTTCCAATGCATATATGTAATTAAAACACTTTCCCAAATTAAGCTATTAAATTTTTAATAAACTAAACAAATGTGGTCATTTTTAATATATATATCTTATTCTATTTAAATTTTAATATCCGAGCAGGATAGAATGTAATTAATTTATGTAATGGTAATTAATTTTTTTTATTTCCAGTGTATTGTCCTTATCCCGGAGAGTTAGCTCATGGGAAGGTGTTGTTGATAGGACATATGGGAATGTACGAATACAGACGTTATGTACGAAAAGTGGGTAACGATCGCCAGATAATGTACGAGTGTCATCGTCATTACACTTTAATAGACGGCCCAACAGGGGCCACCTGTGTAGACGGCCAATGGAGCCCTCCTGAGATGCCCCGTTGCGTCAGAGGATCTCATCCAAGCGTACGTTGGATACGCTCCACCAGAAAGAAAAGGGAGCTAGGAAGAAATAGACTAAGAAGCAGAAGAAGGAGAGGAAAGAATAAAGAAAGAAGGCCCAAAGGTAAAAATTTATGACGATTTTTTAAGTTGCAAAGAAAAAGATTGGTACTGCCACGAGGAAGTGGATTTTTTTATTAAGTATGAAAGTTTGATTGAAACAACCAAGAGGTATAAACGGTTATGCTAATAGAGTAAAAATTTATAACCTTACAGTCATTTTCTTACTATGTTATTAAATAAATGGACAGCTGCTTTATATAATTACCAAAGGGATTTACTTAAAATTATATCTTCGTGAAATTTTTATTTAATAAAATTTTTTTTTTCACGAAAAACTTGTCTATGAAAACGAATAACTACAATGAAATCTTATTCAAAATAAATAGTAAAAAAAATAAAAATTTAATATAAATTCGGAATTTTTATTAAATTTTCCACGCTTAAATTTGTTTTGAGTGAAAAAAAATTAACGATGCGAAATTCGGAAATTGCATTAATTTTTTCTTATCGACTTCAATACTGTACCAGATAAAGGGAAAAAATTGTTTATTATTATGCGAATTAATTATTTTGAAAAATAATTTATTATTATTTTTTATAATCAGGATGTTTGTAGTAATATGATTCTTCTTCGGCATTAATAAGAATTTTTAATAGAAAACAATTTTCGTTTTTATTATAATTTTACCTCTAAAACTGAAAAATGTATATAATTTACTCGAATTATTATCCAGAGAAAATTAAATGAATATATTTGGAAATGAAATTAAACTGTGGATGTTTGTATAAGATATTTGCAGATATAAATTCATTTAATAGAAAATTTTAAAAGGCTGTTTAATGATTAGCACCTTTTTTAATTTACCTTCAAACTTAAAACATATCTGTAATAATAATCAACTTATTTTTTATTATTAGTAGAATATTAATTTGTTTAGTAAATTCATTAATAACATCGATTAAAGTCATAGATTAATGTAAATATTTAATTTTTGCCTTAAAAATATCTGTTGTTAAAATTTTAAATTAAATTTTGCAATACTTGTCCACATATTGTATGGCCCTATGGTTATATTATGAGATATGTCACGCTTAAAATATAAAATTTTAATCTCAACAATGTATGCTTTTATGGGTTTTGTGCGACCAATTTTATAGAATTTTAGAAAAAAATTTCTAAACAATACTAAGATTTAGTAGAAATTCAATGCTGATTATTTATTTTCTTTGCTACTTAGTGAATCATAATGAAAATCATTAATTTTGATGATATAAATATTAGGTAAAGATCATTGTTATGCTTACTATTAATATATTTAATGTTTCAAATGAAAAATTTATTATTATTTTAGACAAAAAATATCTTTGACAAATCAAGAGGCACGGCAGTGACTCTAAGCCAAGTACAGTAGTCACTGACTGACTATTATTACCGGAGTCATTACAGCCAAAATTCAACTCGCTGTTACTTTGGTCCTAAGTTAAATATTATTAATCTGACAATTACATTTGAGAAAAGTATTCAATAGGACATAGATTGCTAAATTTGAAGTTTCATATCCAATTAATAATAGAATTAAAGCGGTTTAAAAATTGCAAAAATCGACAAAAAAGCGTCATTTTTCTTCTTCTCCTTCTTCTCCTCCTATGCAGACACCTCTACAGGTCGCATAGTTTAACCGATATTGATGAAATTTGGAATACAGGTGTTTCTTAGTTTCCTTGAGGTCCCCTGAAAATTTGAGCACAATCGGGTCAAAACAAAGGGGGGAAAGGGGGATCCGATTTCTATAAATGGCTTTACATATCGCATTGCTTAACCGATTTTGACCAAATTCAGAATATAGGCATAGCGTAGTTCACTTAAAATCATCTAAAAATTTTGGCCCAATTGGGCTAAAATTAAAAGGTGTAGAAGACGATGATTTTCTTGTCTAGATGTGGTTTTATAGGTCACATCGTTTGACCGATTTCGAAGAAATCTGAGATGTAAATATTAATTATGTTAATTAAGCCATGGTGAAAAATATAGCCCAATAGGGCTAAGAAGAATAAAGTAAGGGTCTTTTCATCACGAACTCTTTTATGGTCATATTATTCAACCGATTTCGACCTAATTTCATATATTTTATGTTTGTTTATTATTTTAGTAAATTTCTGTTAAAATCGTCAATTCGATCAAAATAAAAATAGAGTATATAATGATGTATTAAATATTATTGTTATAATTTTCGCTCAGAAACATGTTTTCATCTAAAAAATAAATGATATCCCATCAAAAACATCTCATATGTAAAAAAATAAGCCAAGTACAGTATTACCGAAACAGGATATTTGTGAAAATTTAGATCGGTTATTTTGGTTGTTGTTGTTATTATTATTTTCTTAAATCGTCAAACAAGTAGTTGCATCTAAATTTGTCGCAATTTAGATGCAACTACTTGTTTGACGATTTAAGAAAATAATAATAACAACAACAACCAAAATAACCGATCTAAATTTTCACAAATATCCTGTTTCGATAATACTGTACTTGGCTTATTTTTTTACATATGAGATGTTTTTGATGGGATATTTATGTCACTTTAAAGATGACTTTTGTATAAAATTTTTTTCGCATGATTCTTTTATGATCTCACTATATCCAGAATTGGATTAATTAATAAAAAATATTTCACCGAAATAAACCACAATAATAATATCTAAATAACTTTCCATGAAGTGAAGTTATAATTAAAATTAAACTAAAAAAGTTAAAAAGTAGAGATTTGGAGGATGGCATCAATGAAATGATTATTTTTTGTTGATCATAAACTTATATGAGAAGTTAACAGAAAGATGATGAATGAGGATCGGAATCCCCGAAGCAGTTTGGAAAAATTGTTCATTATTGAAAAATTCTCAATTTCCATTTCTTCAACCGTTTCTATCACCAACTTTCGCGAATGTTTCATTGATCAGCCAATATTCCATTTTTTATTATTATAAAAATAAATGATCACTAACAAAAATTAAAAATTATATTATTTTCGAAAACAAATACAATATAAGATGCGTATTAAAAGAGAAGAAAACTTCTGTTTTGAACTTTTAGATTATCGATCGTTCTTTCATTCGCTTCTCTTCATTTTAAGTCTTTATTTTAACACTATTCCCAGATGAGTTTAAGTTTACTAAAACTTAAGCATTTAGATATTATATGCTAACAAACCTCCTTTTGTTTAAATTATTTGTTTGAAGGTGAATAAGTTTCATAAATTTTATCCATTATAATGATAAATAACAGTAAAAATAGAAAACTAACTTTAATTATTGCCATTTGCCCTCTCTTTCATCGCACAATGCTACATATCTTTCCGAATTTATCCAGGAAATTGCTCATTAGAATAATTCTTTCGCAATTACAATGTAGCATCTCTCCTTTTCTTTCCTATTTAAATAGTTCGAGTTTTCCTTACGCATTGTTTAATTTTTCAGAGGAAGTTATGATTTACTTAGCGATATCAACTTAATGTAAATTTATTATTCTCTTTATTAAATTGTCAACTCGTACTTTTGCCATTTTTCCCTTCCCTCCATGTATTTATTGTTTAAAGTTATAATAGTAGATATAAAGAAAAACTGTCAGCAGTAAAGTAAATATAGATTTATTTAATTATATTATTTTACTTTCACTGTTTGATTTATTTTCTGAATTAACAATTTATTTAAAAAATTCTTTACTTTTCTTTTATATAAACAAAGCTTCTCAATATCGCACGTCTTTAATTTTATTAACATTTTTGCGAACTTCTATTTGATAAATCTAATAAAAATTAATTCTTATTTTATTAAGAATCTTATATTTAAAGCTTTTTTCTTTTTTCCATAATTACAAACTATTTACTTGTTTAAGAATTAGTAAAAGAACATCCTGATCTAAGGTTTGCGCCGTGTTTTCTTTCGAAATTTTAAGGAACTTACATTGTTCTTAATGATAAATAAATTGAATTAAAATCAAAACTACACGAACAATGGACTCTTTAATTGCTAATTAAAATGCTAATTAATAATTCGATATTTTCAGAGATAAATCTCTTTAAGAGGTTATTTAAGAATTACAAGGAACAATTTTATGGATCTCCATTCTGTTAATAAAATCATCCACTTTATTGGAACAGATGAGAGATAATTATTGTCTTAATAATCATTTATTTTTTCTCTAAAATACATGATAGTTTGTAACGATTGTATACTTTACAGAGTATATAATCGATTAGAAATAAATTATGATCTCTTTTTTCCTTTTATAAAAAGTATATAAAATTTTATAATATATTCTAATATATTTGTTACGTTTTTGTCTTCGAAAAATCCCGAAGAAAGTTTCGCCAGTGAAAAATCATTGCCAAAATCTAAAAGACGGTATCTTATGATTTATAACGTGAAAACACAATAGAATATCGCTGACTGGCCATTGTCAAACAGTGAAAAGATAGCGTAGAGGAAGGGCATCTTTCCAATTCATGTTTCGTTCAACAGGGCGAGGTAAATGAGACGAATAATCTAGTTTAGAATTTTCTCAGACAATAAAGTCTGTGCACTCACACGAAAGAAAATCTAAACAATTTTTTCAATGGACTTTCCAACGACGTGATTGTTGTATAAATAGCACACACCGCAGGAAGAAGAAATTGTTTGAATATTAAGGTTTTATACCCAAAAAGAAGCATGGTTTTTGTTTAGTTCCGCTTGGGAAGCCATTCTTTAACAGTTTTAGAGGCAGAGAATGACTTTTGTTTATGTTATCCATGAAAAGATATAGTTCTAATCAAGGCACAGTATGATTAAATTTACACGTAATTTATTCAATGTTTGTCCAAAACAAACTCGCTAAGTTATAGAAGTTTATCAATTCGATGCAGTAATCAGTGTGAATAATTATTCCTGTTTGCATTTTTCAGAACCTTGCACGTCCTTGCCGGAGGTTCCGTGGATGGAAGTGGAAGTGGTGAAACTAGGAAAAGGGAACCATACCTTGCCACACGGCACCGTGATCAGCGTAACATGCAGTCGTGGTCATCAGCTAAACATCGGCAACAAGACAGCCAGGTGTGTCCGAGGGCGATGGAAACCACGAGAGCCCGAATGTTTGCCGTGTACGTACTCCCAACACCCACAGAGGAGTCTAGATGTAGTACGTGTCTAAATTTCGATTAGTGAATAATAATACAAAAGGGACTAAGCGGGTTGTTTACTATTAAGAACGTTCCAACGTCTCAATGGCAATACTTTTAACAAAAGCGTGTTTGCAATGCCGGATTTTGCAGTCTCCCAGGAGAGAGATTACAGTCCATAAAATACCAGAAAAGTTACATTTTTATTGAGGCTTCCCATGTAAAGCCTCAGATTGTGCATAAATCCGGCTTTGTGCATGATCCGCAGCTACCATTCTCGAACCGTATTTAACCAAAATGGTTATAAACTGTATTAAACTGAGTTTCGTATTACTCTAATTAGAGTAACAAATCCGATAAGATTGCCTCGTTTTATGGTTCTGATCGGGTTAATGTCTATAATCAATTATTTAACGAATTTAGATTAACATGTTTCGCAGATTTGGACTCCGATTGAATATTATTACTATTAATTTTTTAATTTTTAATATCATTTTAAATATTTTTATCTATATTTATAGATTAGAAATTCATTATAAATATCTTTATAATAAATCATAACATTACTCCATCCATTATTTGCGAATTTTATACTGATATGTAAAATATTTTCGCAAAAATAAAATGCACTTTTCGTTCGTGTCTGTTAGCTACCGTAGTGACGTCATCGCTCCGATAACGACATTGTTACGATCTATTGATGTATTGACAACAATAGTGACGTCATTGCTTCGGTGACATCGTAATAATGCCAACGACAATATGGGCGACCGAAGCGTGTATATAATTTTAAAAATTTATCTTTCCTCACAAATTTTTTTCTCTTTTTAAAATAGTAAAATAAGCTTTTATTATTTTAAAAAAATAAAATAATTATTAGATGATGTAATATGGCATTTCCTTTATTATTCAGTATTTGTTAAATGTAGATTATTTCCAGAAATTAATTATTAACCGTATTAAATAAATAATTGTGAGGTGGATTTTTATATTGTTCTAAGTCCACGTAAAATGTTTTCCTAGTCAATAAGAGAAGGAAAACATAAACATAAATGTTTTTGTTAAAAGAAATAAGTCTAAAATTATGATACATTCAATAGGAAAAAGAAAAAAAATAAGAAAGACCAAAATCTTAAATATATTTATCATTATCCTGACAAGAAAACCAGAAAATTAATTAGTTTTATCCTTGACTAATTAATTTTTCGCTTCACTTTTATTTTATTATTTTTTCCTTCATTATTCGCCAGAAATATTTTTCTTATTTGGAGCAGAATATCTTTTCTCAATATAAAAATTTTCTCTTTTATATCCTTACAATTTATATCTTATCCAATTTAGATATTTTTCAGACAAGAAAACCTCTAACGCGACAGACAAAATTCAATAATATACTTTCTACAATAACACCGATAGCATCGATAACTGGATTCATCACTTTAAATCACACTATATAATCACTATCCGTGATTTTTTTTAACTATCTATATCATAACTCCATCGTAAAAAATGTCTATCGTCGTTCTTAACTGCGAAAATATTATAACTATTATTATTTTTTTATTCGAATTTTTCATTAATTAATGGTTTTTTTCTCTCTCTCTTTTTAGGAAATATAAATTAGAAAGAATTTGTTTCTTTTCAGCTACCTGCCAGGTGAATAAATTGCAAAATGGCGTCTATCATCACTTTCAACTGGCTGTTGATGAAAACAAACCCATACCTCACGGAGAACAAGTGACAATCATTTGTCTACCCGGTTTTCAGTTAATGGGACCCGAATCTTTGCGTTGTTGGTATGGTGAATGGGCAGTCGATATTTATCCAGAATGTATACCACGTGAGTTATCCATACTTTTAATTAATATTTAACTTCCGTACAGATAAATGATACACAACTCTAGCTGAAGAAAAATAACTATTTAATTCATTTTTTCACAATTTAAGCAGTTTTTTTTTATATTAATTTTCTTTTTTCTAACATAAATTATGATTAAATAATTTTATAATGTTATGGGATAAACTAAACTATTTATTATGCTTAAAGATCTAAACAATTTTTTTTTTTGATGTATATGTTGTTTTTTATTTATAAAAATTATTTATTGGTGAGAAAAATGGAGGTTTTAAATTTTATCCGTATACAATATAGGTAGATACTTTTTCAATCCGTAAGGCATCTTCTGATGATGTTAGCATCAATCAATGTCAAGCAGACTTTGTATTATTATTTAGCTGCTTTTTGTTCTTATTACGATCTGTCAACAAAATGTTATTCTGTCTGATCTTTCTTCTTTTTGACTTTCCACGATTTTCGAGTTTTAAATAAATATATATTTTTTAAATTATAAATTATTTATTTTTAGTAATAACTGATTATTATTCTGAATATTTTACGGATAGGCATGCGGACGTGCTTTTTATAGCTATTACTCACTACAGTTTGATTTTAAAATTTCAGAACATTGTTTTTGTTACTTTGGTGTAGAATGTAGTTTTTGTAGGATGTAATGAAGTATCTGGCGACACTATACCTGTTAAAACTAAATGAAATTCTTCTTTCGACATATATCAACGTGTGGAAAAATCTGAATTTTGAAAGAAAGAATTTCGATTTTTATTTCATGTTTCGATTTCTCTTTTGTCAACAAGCACTATCTACTCCAGACAGCTGCGGCTATATATCTCTCGCCATACTTTTCTGAAAACAAAATAATATATCTGGAAACAAAACCGGAGGTGACATATCATCTTGCTATGTCACTTTCCATTACTGCATTTTTTTCTCCTGCAGAAGATTCGTATCATGTGAATTCCAAGATAATTTTCAAAAAAATCTTAGATAAATGGAAGAGAGAATTCGAAGTCTTATATGTATTGGGTTTTTTATTTTTATTTTTAAAGAACTTACTCTT
The DNA here is from genome assembly GCA_000484575.1 of Olivierus martensii. Lineage (NCBI taxonomy): Eukaryota > Metazoa > Arthropoda > Arachnida > Scorpiones > Buthidae > Olivierus > Olivierus martensii. The sequence continues at coordinate 104,339 of AYEL01088236.1, forward strand.
AAGTTACTCGGGTTAATTTTCCCATTCATAAAAGAATGAACTGGAAGTTTCATAAATTTTAATCGAAACACGAAAACTCCATAACTTTAAACGATATTTAGTCTATCGTAATTTATGTTTAAGTGAATTTACGTGTTCGTCAGAGATGAATAATAAAATCGTGGTTACATCGCATTATTTTATTATTTAAACCGCATCTAGCACTTTTTACCGTTTAAACATATCGTATAATGTTGCGTTGTAGCATTAGAACTACGTACACCATTCAGTAAAAGAAACAGGAGAATTTTAACAGCTAATTATTTAAATTTAGCACATATATATATATATATATAGCAATTAATTATATTATTTGTCTTTAGTAAAATCGATAGCAGCAAATCGTGCGTTAAATACTAAATTATCTCTTTCCTTAGGACCGTGCGAATTACCAGTGATTCCAGATGGAAACTATCTCAGTGGTTATAGGGCAGGACTTACTATATCTCACGGTTCTTCAGTAGACTATGAATGTAAACCCAACTACGTTAAACCTACTGAAGAACCCGTTCGATGTTCTGAGGGACAGTTACGTCCTGAACCCCCTGCTTGCCATCACCATTCTGTTTTGGTCAATGCTGCCGGATTTGGTGAGTATCAAACAAAGTAAGTTTTTATTAACTCCGTTTTATTCTTTCGCTATGTTATTTTTTATTTTCTTGTTTATACTAATACTTTCGCATATGACAAGAGGAAGATACGATTTATAAAATATTCAAAAATAAATTGGATACGGCATAAATAATAAATAAGAGAGGAAGCATATCGAAAGAAGAAATACAAAACTGTGAATTGAAAATATATCTGCAGAAAGGATAAAAGAAATGGAGAATAAAAGGCTATAAAAGATGATTGAGTGATTGAAAAAGCTTGCTTTTGATAGAAACTCTTTCACATTTTTATGACAGTGAGATATGATAAATATCTAGTTCTGCGTATTACTAAAAGGTCAGAATTGATATCTAACCCAGGATTATATCGCTTCGTATTCAAAAAAATATGCAAAATTGGTAATAAAAAAATGTATAATGTTTAAAGTTCTAAATTAGAATTGTTGAATGCAAAAATCTAAAAATTTAGCGCTTTTTTCATTATAATGAGAGAGAGAAAAACTACACATTCTCCTTAAGAAGTGAAAAAAACTTGGTGCATATTTGCAAGAATATAAAAGCTTGCACAAAGCTTAATGATAAGAGTAATTAATTAATTAAATTTATATAATGGTGAGTAATAATTTTCTCTTTACTCACTTTCTCTAGTAGAACGAATTTCTTTTTTATTTGATTAGAATATATAATTAACTCGGCATCGAAAAAATTCGAGATGAATTAAAAAAAAAATGAATAAGGATTAAATATAAATCTAACTTCATACTTTTAATTTTTTAAGAACAATTCTTGGTGTTGGTACTGTTGTTAATTAGAAATTAAAACATTTTATTTTTTAAGGAAGGAATTAAAACAAAAAGCACACAGTGAGGTCAATTAAAATTTTAAAATCTTTTAATTAATTTACTTCAAGTTTTATCATCGAAAACAAAAATTTATGCAGATTAAAATACACTTCAGAATTGACAAAAGTTAACATATAGTCTATATTCTATCTGTCGCAATAGTTTACTATTGTAGCGATAAAAAGGTCAAGTGTCAACTTTATTCGAAGAAAGATAAAAATCGAATGCAGTTTAACGGTAGAAATATGATTCGACATAGCAATATTATACTTGATGAGGCTCGAATTAAGATAATCTTCAAGAAGACGGTCATTTAGAGAGATTATAGCGTCAGAGATTACAAAAAAATAATCGATGTCCTCCTTATTCATAATTTTTTTCTTTATAATCCATCTTCGCGATAAGTACTTATCAATAATTTCGCAACTAAAACTCATAAAATATTTACAGAAATATTTCGCAATAATATTTTCAAAATCTTGATAAGTTTCGAGTGAAAATTACGTACATGCAGTTATATAATTCAAGAGTAAACTTCAATGTTGAAAAACATCATTTTTTAACATAAAAATGAAAGAATCTGCTATATTTTTGGATAGATCACATAGCTCTTGGTATGTTTTCATAAAATGATAAAAAAATTCTATTTGTGTATAGGGGAAAAAATGATTTTTTGACGATTGGATTAGAGAACGATATAGGTTATGTTTCGCTTTAAAGCCAAGTCGATTGGATCAGAACACAAAAGCGGCTGTCAAATTTGACAGTATCATTTTAGTCATGTAAACATCTGAATTCATATCTATAGAGAAAGTTTAATGCAATTTTAACTGTCTAGAATGACAAATAACCCAGAAACGCTGTTGGTTAGGAAGAAAATTGTTTCGTTTGAAAAATCGTAGGGCTCCCGTTTGTTCAACGCTATCAATTATGAGCGGGTTTGAAAGCAAACACGTCAATTGTACGAATCCTCTGTGATTTGTCCCTTGATACGTCTGATAAATCTTGATGTAAACTCTTCCCAGAAGATTTTTCTACGTTTTATTTACTTGTCGTTTGAGTTTTCCTTCAAACACCTGAGACACAGTTTAAATATTTCAATATTCGCAAAGATATCGAATAAAAAGATGTTCTATGTCCGTTTTACGAATTTATTCATTTTTTTCCCCTTTCAAAGATTAAAAACACTGAAAAAATTTATATCATACTGTTGCATTTTTAAATATAAATTGTAGATCAGCCAATCGAATCATTTTTTATTTTTTAAGTTTGAATGTTTAGATCACTGTTTCGTCACTCATTTATCAGATGAGTTCATCCCCATTCAAACAGCACTACACTTTAAATTGACGAATAAAATTTGAACCAAATCAAAAAGTGGAAAATTTTAAACGTAAAAAGTTTGGATACAAACAACTAGTCACATATAATCACACCATTTTCTTTGTCCATAACTCTCTCTTGACGATTACATGTGTGAAGTACAACGTAAACAATCTTTTCTCAATACTTTGCAATCTATTTAAAGCTGTTGAAGTTTATTTGTCTTTAATTCGGTGTTAAGAGTCTTTGCGATCGAATCGCTTTAAAAAAGTATATAATACGATTTCATTTTATGGAACGAATTTTTATTTTTATTATTTGAATGGATTTAATTTAGAAGTTTCGTTATTTGTTCAGATGTTAAAGTCGCGGAATCGAACATAAGTTATTATAACAATATTTTTCTTTAAACGCTAGCTTGAATTTTCAACTTACATTTTAATAAACAACTACTAACCACACGCCAATCGGATTTCTAAAAAAAGTTATCAAGCTATGATAAATCTGTTAAGAATCGAATATATTATCTTTAACAATCGATTCGCGTATCGATTCTTGGTTTAGATAGAAATATTCAATGTTTTTTTAAAAAACAATGATATAAATCTACGACTATCTGATTTTAAAAGTGATTCTCCGATGGGTTCGTTTAAAAGCTGGTTGTTATGGTATTCTGTAGTTTCTCTGCTTTGTAGTAAGTCTATAAGTAGAATAATAAAAATCCTTTCTATTTATTTTAATAAGGATTGTAGAAAACATCTTACAATACTTTGGGAATATTAGAAGAATAGGAATCGCGGGATTCAATTCTGGAATCCCCAGACCGAAAAAAATCTATTTCGAAAAGATAAATATTTGATAAAATAGAAAATAATCGAAAAGATATTTCTGAATACTTAATATAACGGATGCTTTGAGTAAATTAGCAAGTATATATTGAAAAAAATTTACAATAAAATTTAAAAAATCAAAATGTTTTAATAGGGTAATAAATCATTTCAGTGATATATTTATGAACTGTTTGAATCTCTATATTGGGAATAATAAAAACGGACGAAAATTACACAAAAAAAATAAAAACTTTTCATTGATTTTTATGGCCAGCAACTTTAAGCACTCTTTACATTTATAGAGTTACAAGAAAACATTTTGAATGAAAGAAATCAAAAAATGGACGACTTTCTCATTTGAATTTATACGAGTCAAACAGTACAGAGTTTTAAAATTTTAAGCTTTTTGTCGGAATTTGCGAATTCTTTTTTCTGTTTTTAAATTTCTGACTTGTCACTTAGATTTGTTTAGTCCAAATTCAGTTTATTATTTTTTTTTTTTTTTTGAGAATTCCGGAAAGTAAAATCAATTTTTCACTTTCAATTTAACACCCTTTATTCGAGGAAACGGATATTGGTTATTGGTTCCGACTTTACGATATTTAATGATGGATTCCTCCATCTCCCTAGTGTTAAATCTATTATTCGCCATCAATCAAAAATAAAGCTAAAATTTAAACTGTAAGAAATTTGAATTAAAAAGCTAAATTTCGCATTGAATTTTTTTCTTTCTTTTTTCTGTAAAATTTATCTAAAAAATATTTTTTAAACGATGATATAAAAGAAAAGTGCGTGTAATTTTACATTTTAATGACGAAATTAGCATTCGTTTTGACTTTACTTTCTCAGCGATACGAAAATTTTTAATTTACAAAATTTTACTATAAATTTAGAAAGAAATTTGCTCAAATATTTACAAAATTTTCGTTTTACTAAGCTCAAGATTTTAATATAAACCGACAAAATAATTTAAGTTTAAAATGAATGATACGTACGTGGAAAACATATTTTACATATAAGAAAAATTTAACCAGATTTAACATGAAAAAAAAAAATCTAATTTTATACGGTGAATGAGTGATACTCAAAGAATTTTCTGATATTTTGAATAGATGGAATACAAGAAACGGACGTTCGATTCGTTCCTCCTGAAGAGAGTGAAACCACGGACACAATTGATATTTTGACAGGAGATGGAAGAAGACCGTGCCAATCGCCTGAGAGATTACAGAATACTTTAATATATCCAGCTATTAGGAACCTTCCTCCTTCTGTGACACTAAGAGATCAAGAGGAAATCGATTCCTCGCAATTAATTGCAGAGACTGAGAAAACTCAACCTCACGGAACCGAAGTCAGATTCAAGTGCATCACTGGCATAACCGGAGAAAAAACAACATGGAAAATCGTGTGTCAAGACGGAGATTGGGTCGGAGGAGCGTATAAATGTGGTGAGCAACATTCAGCAAACGTATTAATAATTTTAACAATTTCGGCTCGAGAATATTGTGCGGCGATGATTAATTATATCGCAAATTAAATTTACATCAGTTTGCTTAATTATAATTTCATTAGCTGCGTGCATTAAAACTTTTTTTTTTTACTCCCAGCCTTTTTAATATCTACATATACAGCAAAATTACTGCTAGAAATGTTTAATTAGTGATTATTATATTGATATCTTAAAAAAATGTTACTAATTATGCAAACTGTGAAATTCTATTAATCCAATTTTAAAATTCGGAATCACACGAAAGAATTACTTGGGCAATTAAATAAATTATTTATATTATTATTATTTTTTTTTTAATCTTTATTTTGATTTGATATTCTGAAGATTCAATTCAGATAGAAGATAAATCGTCGTTAGAAAAAATTCGTTTAAGATATTAGGGAAAATAAAGATAGAATGTATATGTTTTGCATGCTAGATAACTTAGTTCAGTATGGTTAAAAATAATTTTTTGGAGACAAAAAAATCTTGCCAAAGGCTTCAATTCCTGTGGTGACAGTTGGAGCACTTTAGATTGTCAACAAGAGAAGTAAATCTGACTCTTACCAAGTAAATCCCACCATGTTCTCTCCAGCCAACTTTAAACTAGCATACTTTTGTTGTTTGTCATAGTTTTCTCGTTTTATATATATAAGATCGGAAGAGCGTCGTGTAGGGAAAGAGTGTAGATCTCGGTGGTCGCCGTATCATTAAAAAAAAAAATAGAAAATATTTGAACAACATTTATATCTATAATTCTCAAAAAAATGTACTCGAAATTGTTTTCGAGTATCTTTAACGATTTAAAACTAACAAGTATGATATTTATTTATTCCATAAATCTGGTTGATTGTAATTAAAATTAATGAAACTTATTGCTAATTATCCGGCGTTGTATTCATAATGGAACCGTCAGTTATTTTTCATTCACAAAATTAACCATATTTTTATTTTTTTCATAATTTTTAACCATTTATCTTCCGTAAAGATTTTTCTGTACTTCGGCGGAATAGTTTCATCCATAATGAAGTAAAAATTTGCATTAAAAGATCTGAATAATTGGCAGTTGCGAAAATCCATTTATTACGGCAATAGTCAAAAATTTAAATTATTTTTGTCGGAATTTAACAAAAATCCATACATCTCCACTTCATTTACATTCATTTATCTAAACTATTTATCCATAAATACATAACTGACTCGAAGAAGAGAGAAAATTTTTTGCTATTTTTCTTCTTCAAATTTTCTTTTTTTTTATCACCTTATATGAATAAATATAGAGGAAAAAATAATAATGTTATCAATCATTCGATGACGTCACCAATTATTCGATTCAAATCATATTTTTTTTTAATTACTTAATCGATTCGGACTAATTTAACTCTTTCCGAAGAGTTAAAAGAGTTGCATTTACGGAATCTGTTGATGAATCTACACCATCTTCCTTGCCGAAACTTTATTGTTAATAAAACAATTTACAGTGAATTAATTAATTTACATTGCGGAGCGAAAATTATGGTTATCGTCATTATTAAATTTACAATAAAATTCCTAATTCTCTTTGGATGGCGATAAAACCTCGTAAAGAGAAACATTAACTGCCAAAAATTGCTTTGCATTGTGTCAATTATTATAAATCAGAAAAAAAACTTCTGCGAGTAAACAAAAATTTTAAATATTCGTTTTTAACCGCGCAAAATGTCGACAGAATCTCGCGAATTTTATTCGCAACGTTTGAAAGAGTTGGAAAAATTAATTTTATAATAATTCAGGCAAATAAATAATTTATGAGAAATTAAATTTGAACGTTTCCGTCATTTTTACGTTTTAAATATATCATTAATCGCGTTTTCTTCCGTATCAAAATATCATTTTTGGCATTAATTTTCTTTAAATTATTCTGCTAGTCTACTCTTTTCTAATGAAATCAATCATTCTAATGAAATTCGTCCATCTAAATTGATTCTAAATGAAAAATCGTTCCGGAAGAACGTTAAAGTTTTAATAAGTCTTATAACTTTTCTTCTTTCTTCGATAAATTCTTCTAGAAAGCTATATATATATAAGAATCGTTCCATATTTTTCCATCTTTGCAAATAATCCACATCTAATATTGAAGAATCGTTCATAAAAATTTTTCAATAAAAATTGCATGAAATTGCTGATGATATATATTTTCAAACACGTATGTATAAAATCAATAAACTAAAATTAAATTATAAACAAATTATAAAAACTGTATATGAAATATTGAATTGATTTGTTTAGAACTTTTAAAAAGGTTTAATATCAAAAACAAGATATGATTACGTGAATGAAAATACAGTCCTAACTCGCCTTACGTCGTTAATTCGTTCCAAGATTCGCGATTTAAATCGAAAAACGAATAAACTCTTTAAAAAATGATCTAGACTCCCTACAAATGACTCCGTAAGGTCAATAATAACATTTCTAAGCTTCTAAATAATTCTAAAACTTTTAACAATCCAGTTCATACCCAATTGGACCAATGGTCAAGATACTTTTGTACGCAGCGTAGAAAGTTGAACAAGAGTGAACTTCGGAGTAAAGACAAAACGTCTAGCAATATAGCGAAAGTAATATTATCTACATCAATACACCAACATATTTATATCGCACTTTACGCCTGTGTGAACAGCCTTTAATAGACTTATTTTTTACTATTAACAAAAAACAAAAAAAATGAAAACTCGACGTAAAGTCGAAGGCTAGCGACGCGTCTTTCAACGTGACGCATCTTGATGCTTTGTGTACTCGATGATGATTGGCTAACTTTAAAGTGTTAATTATATTACAATATGGTAAGCGTGAAGAATTTTGTATGAAATTCTGTAAAGAAGTGTAGAGTTACGTCTTGCGTGATTACTTTTAATAATTAAAAAAGTGTCGAGAATCAGATAGAAATAAAGAATATTTTATTATTTAATGATCTATATTTGTTTACTTGCTATGAACGATAAATACATTTTTTTAAGAGAAATGCTGTATAAAACGGGGGTATAGCTCAGTGGTAGAGCATTCGACTACATATCGAGAGGTGCGTGGTTCAAATCCGTATGCCCGTTATACAAATTTTTTCCTTTTTTGTCGATTTTTTTGTGTCTTACATATTTGCAAATGATGAAAATTGAATAACTCATTTCGATATATATATTTTTTTAAGTATATATTCCATCATCTAACCCAGCTGTTCTAAAACTATTCTGCTTAATGAACTTCTTTCAACAAAAATTTAAGCGGTGAACTTCTTTTATTCTATAAGAAAAGAATGAACAAATAATTTATATCTTATAAAAATAAAGAATGGATAAGAAAAAAAAATATATATATATATATAAGAATCGTTCCTTAAGCTTTATATATTATTTAGTCTCTGCAATTTCTTAAACATACGATATTGCTCTGGCTAAAAAAAATGTAAAATAAAAAAAATGAAGGATTCCATACGTTTGAAATATGTTTGGAGTAAGCTTGTTACCTTAGAGATAAATATGTTGCTGCAATGAAATACATCCATTTTGAGCAAAGAGATCAAGACATCTCTTATCTTTTCGAAGCTTTTCCACATTTATAACTTTGAATTTGGAGTAAACTAAGATTTTCCTTAAAGAAAAAGCAACATGAAAGACTTTCGAGTAAAGAAAAGTTATATATATTATATAGAATATATAATATATATAACTTTTCTTTATACACACGCTCCTTAAAGATTTTATTATGACAAATAGTTAAATAAATCCAATATCGAATACTATAATTGGATCGTACTTTATATATATTTTTTCTTTTCTTCTCGCAGAAACTTTGTTGTTTTCAATAGAAAAATTCATATATATCTAGACTTTAATGATCGATTTGAAATTTTTTAGACAATAAAAATCGGAAAAGATCGATAATATTGCTAAACTGACAAAATTAATTATCTCGTACCAAATCGATTTTGCTTTTTTTTTCCTCTAGTATTTTAAACTCGAATATCGAATTTCTAAATACAGATTTTGCTTGTTTGAAAATTTAATTTTTCACGAATCCAATTAATGTATGGCCTGAAGTTTATAATCAAACTGTGTGTTAATGCGACGAATTAACGTTTTAAATTCGTGAATGGCTACTTGACGTTTTAAAATTTTTACTATGCGAATTAAAGCATTTTTACACGTAGAAATGTTTTAAAGAAAATTAACAATGGAAGTTGTGTCGTTCTTCTCCATATGTTAATGAGAATTTTATTTTCTACGCGAATAACTTTTATCAATGTATCGATCAGAAGCGAAGGAAAATTTTTCCTAAATGTGTGATATTATAATAGATTGATCTGAGACGGATATAAAGAATTTGTTTACTGAAAAAAAAGGAAGTAGTTTGATTGAATTCCAAATTTTATTTTTCAGAAGCAGAGCAGGAAACAATTCCTTTAGAGGAACGCAAGAACAAATCTTGTATATACAGGAACAGCGAACCTCACCTCGTCGCCTTTCAGGGAGATCGAAAAATAACAGAAGAATTCAGCGAATTTCCGCCATTCACTGAATTGATTTTTCGATGTCGAGATATCGGAAAGTTTAGTTTAAGAGGCAGCATTAGAAGAAGGTGTGAAAACGGAGAATGGGACGGAGTCAAGCCATCTTGTTTTGGACTCTCACAAGAGAACGATTATGCCTGTACGTATAGCGTTATTCCTGACAAAAATTATAATTCTAACTTTCTTAATTACTTTCTTCTGATGAAAACAATTAATTTAATAGTGTTTTTTTAAGATAGAATTGTAAAACTAAACGTTTATTATAATGGTCTCTCAAGAACAACCATATTGTGTTTTATTTAAAGTGTAATGTGTTTTACAATTATAGTATTGATATAAAAATCTTCTCACATTTAACATTAAGTAGTGATAAAATTTCGGGCATAAAAATATGCTTAGCTTGCATATAGTTTCATATAAAGGAGTATTATCGTGAATTCACATAGATTATACTATAAAAATGTAATATTTGCAAAAAACAAACACCTTTATTAAAAATTATGTACAAAATGCTATAATTATGTAACATAATTGTTAATTAATGTATAATAACTTTATATTGATTTATAATTATATGATATATGATAGCTATAAATCGAAAAAAATTATTTCTACATTTTCTATACCGACAGTTCGGATATATATAATAATTCTTCAATTTGCTGGATTGGAATATTTTTTTGGTCATCTTGGTAGCCGCCAGCAATGATTTTGTTGTTTTGCCCGAAGAATTCGGAATCGAATCTCGATATTTTACTAGGAAAATCCGGATTAGATTCTTTGATCTTTATTCTTCATCTTTCTGCTGACCTAGCTATAGCAATTCGGTGTTAGGCATTCCAAAACCCCATCATGATGTGGGATAAATTAAATACAGCTAACCAGTTATACATTGATAGTTCTTACCCGCATTAATAGAAAATTATGTTGGGATTTTCATAAATAAATTTATGTTTAGAATCTTTTTAGTATTGGCCTACACGTTTTGCCAGAAAAGAGAAGTTCCGCTGAGATAAGCGTGACTATATTGTTAATACAATGTTATACTGTATATTTTTATTTATAGCAGAAAAAGATATTTTATTTTTAAATGATATCATTCAGAATCATGTCTCTAGTAAGATATCAAATCCATTTTCAGTGGAAAAACCTCCAACAATCCTCTTTCGGCATCAACTCGGTCCCATCGCCCAAAGTAATGATGGAAAATTGATTGTATACCCGGGGACAATTCTTCATTTAGAGTGCTTGTGGATAAGAAAATATGGACAACCAAAATGGGAAATCAGTCATTCCTACAGAAAATATCCCGAAGGTAAGTGCCTTGATTTATCATACCTTTAATGGGTCTATCTATTCTTTTTTATTCCTTTTTTGGATTTTATAAATAAATGTTTTTTAAGCTGTTGAATATGTGGAAAAAAGAACTGGCAAGAATTTAACTTCTTTAAATCATTAAAACGAGATAAATTTAATTGGATAGGTTGGACAAACGAGCCAGGAAGAGATCCTCAGTTAGAATATCGCCTATCTATTTATCACGCTCAAAAAGACGATTCTGGAAGATTTAATTGCATCACTCCAATGGGACATAGTCACGGTGTTGATATCGTCGTATCAGGTAAAAAAAAAGACCAAACAAACTTATCTCATTGTTTAATCGTATAAAAATCTATAATACGATAATTACTTACTACTTACGGTTTATTTTTTATGTGTATAAAGCAAAGAGCCATGTTAACAACTCGTTAAAATGTTGCGAACTTTCGTTAATGATGAAATCATTAAACACGTCGTTAACAATCGCGCTATCTGCAAAAATCGATATTGGTTAATGCTCCAATGCAAACAAAACACTTTTTTTGAACAGTTAAACAACAAATAAGCAGAATTCTACCTGTCTGGTGGTAATTTGAATTTTATAACGTTTTATTATAAAATTTGCTTCTTCAGGGGGAAAAAAATTGAATATTCATGATTCTTTTTAAGCCTTCTTTTAGAAGGAAAGAAAAGCTTATAAAGTCACCATGCTGTCTGTGTATCTGCCTAATAACTTTTTACTTTTTAACTAATTAGCAGATTTTCATGGAATTTACTAGCGACGCTTTCCATTAAAAGTAATCTTGATATCGCATCATTTAACCCTGTATTCTAACAGAAACATTTTAAAAATGGCGACATTCAAACTTCTAAGATACTCTTTTCATATATTTTGAACTAATTATTGGATTTTTTAAATGAAATTTAGCAGGACGGCCAAGTCATTAAAGACTGTCTTAACTTCATATCAATTATCCTTTATCTCACTCAATTTAAAAATGACGGACATGTAAACTTTAAAAGTTTTTCCTTAATAACTTTTGAAGCATTTGGTTGATTTTTATTAAATTCTGCAGAGTAATCAGGTCACTAGAGTCGAATTTAATGTAAAATTAACTAATCCTGTAGATTCATCCGTTAAAAAATGGCAGATGTTCGAAATTTAAAAAGCTTCCCTAAAATATCTACGGCACTATCGGATAGATTTTTTATGACACATATTTTAATCCCCTATTTTTAATCATTCTAAAATACAGGACAGAATTGGTTATTTACAGAAACAAAAATAAAATTTAACGGATATTTCTAAATTGATAAAAAAATAATTTTTAATTTTATAATTTTAACTGCTTTTTTTTACAGAAATATGATAAATTATAAGTTGTTATAACTTTATATGATTTATAGCTGTTCACTGCCCCCCACTATCAGAAGTGCCTGGTCTTCATATCAGCAATCCTAGCACAAAAATGGAAACTAAAGTGATATTTTCATGCAAAAATGGACAATCACTCATCGGAAGCGAACAAGCAACTTGTCTTCCATCTGGAAACTGGTCCGCACCTCCTCCGATCTGCCGAGGTAAGATCACAATAAATTTTAATCTGTAAGAGTCTTACTTTCATAATAATAATAAAAAGTTACGTAAAGGTGTGTAAAAAATATCGTAGAAAAAAAAATAATAAATTAGAAAATGATAAATGTTTTCTATTTTCTTCTTGACTGGTTCGAGGCAACAGGTGGTAGGAGATCGAAAGAAAAATCGATGCGGGAATATTAACTCCCATGTTACCGTTTCATATTAACAGATTTTGTTTTTTTTTTGTGTTTCCATAGTTACTGAATGTCGAGATATAAGCAATGAAACAGATTCTTTGATAACGATCGAGTTATCCGGATTAGAAGTAGGAGCCAAAGCTATATTCAGCTGTCCAAAAGGATACGGACTACGAGGAGAAGGAGAACTGACTTGTCTCGATACGGGCCAGTGGTCATCTGCAGTTCCTCGATGCGAAGGTTTGTTACAAATATATTTATAACCTCCATATATTTATTAAAAACTTTTTTATTTATACAAATAAAAAAGTGGTTTCAAACTTATAATCAAACGGTCGAAGACGAGAAACTTGTACTGTCTGTGCAATGAATATAACAGATAGAGATAGAGAAAATTCACGATGATGGATGTGAAATGCATAACAAAATGAGAAATTTATTGAATGGAAATAAGCAGATTAGACATGAACGTTGCATCTGTGAACTGATGCAAGATTGGAAATTGAGCTAAAGAAGCGCAAGAATAAACGCTGCACTGCATCTTAATATGCGAAAATGGAAATTTCTGTGAATTTATATTAATGAATATAATATATATAATATATACAGAATTAGATACGATCCAATGATATGCATGTTCTACTTGATACATTTTTGAAAACAATATAAAATTGGAATTTTCGGATATTCAACGATTGAATGCATACAGAAGTATAGAAAAAAACAAGCAATTTTAGTTAATAGTGAATGATGTTCCCAGCTTAGTAGGTATAAAAAGAATAGTTTTAATCAAAACGATAAGAGCTTAGTGGAATTGAATGGAGAACGGTTATTAGTCTCTGCATGAGACTGTAAACAATATTTGTTAAAGAACTACAAAATCAATTTAATTTCGGACGGATTTAAAAAAATTAATGAGTTTCTTTTATCTTAGTTTATATTCGTATAAATTATATGCTTTTGTATGTAATTTAAAAATATATATGCAATTAAATATATTTTGAATTCTGTTTTTAATTAAATTTTGGTACGAAAACATAACTTTCCATACTTAGAAAATTTGGTGAATTTTAACCGATACACGTAATTTCGCAAGGATAACCTTGCACGAATGCTTTATTCAAGAATTTCGATGAAACGATCGGATATGAGAAAAGATTTAGGATAAGTTGAGAAAAATGAGGAGTTATGAAAGTAATGCTGTTGATATATGCAGTATAAATAAATAAACTGCATAACAGAAAGTTACTCGGCATACATTGAAGAAAATGAATGAGAAAGAAAGAAAACTATGGATAAATACATTTAAACTATTAAACAAAACAGGTTGAAAATTTATAACTTGTCTGGTGCGAGTTATAAAATTAGATCTTGTGAACGAAGGATCATGTTTTATGGAATAAAAATAGCGTTAAAGAATGGAGAAGAAACCTCACTGAAGATGTCAAATACAAGTGCTCGAAATTGCCTGTAGATCAAAGAAGTGTGAAGTAGAAACGAAACAAAAGAAGAATGCATCAAGAATGGGTTAAGAAATTTTAAAAAAATATTTGAAGAGCATAATAAGATACTCTAGGACAGGGGTGAGCAATATTTTTAATCAACGGGCCAATTTAAATTTTAAAATTTTTTTCTCTTGCGGGTATACTTCCCTGCTTACCTCTGTGACGTCACTTCCACCTCTATATTCGTACCAATAAACCGCCAACATACTACTGACGTCGTAAGTGGAAGGTGGTGAGGAAGCGAAAGGTTATTATTTGGAAGAGGATTCTTTTTCTTTTTTCTGTCTCTTGGTACCATCGACTCTGTTTCAGATCAATCATTCTTCTACGAATACTACCGACGCTGATTATCCCGGTTATCGCTCAGGATATTGATGGTTTGCTTGTTCGTAACTCGAGACACAGTATGTCATCCGAGACCCTTTTTGTTCGGAAAATTTGTTCGTAAACCGAACTGTTCATGATCCAAGGCGTTCGAGAAGCGAGGTTTGACTATATTTATTAAACACTAAAGTATAATAACAAAGAGAAATTTTCATAATATGTTGCGATTACATATCTACATATAGAGTTTATATATGTATATTTATCTTTTCATTAAATCTGTTATCAAATGTGGAGGAACACTTCATTTCCCCACACATTTTGCTGGTAAATAATAAACACCGCTAGATATGGTCACATTGACAGAAATTCAGATTAAGTTATCGTAAGTATGCCGCCATATTTACACGGGATATTAATTAATCTGGCAGGAGCCACTTATAGAGCCCCTCACATTCCGTCCATCACCCATGAAGATGTCAACCGGAAGCTTGAAGGATGTACACCAACGGCGGGCCCGTATCACGTCTGAAAAATTGAAGATATGGGACCCCGATTTAATCCGGGATAGTAAGCCACAGCTTTACCGTATAGGGATTAAATAATTTATTTATTTATTCTACTAATTTTCTGATATAAGTTTATTATTTCCATTATGATATTAATTAATGCACGAATGGTACTTCTGGACTAGAGTTCTAACCTCTCTATCACGATAAACTCTACATATCACATGTGGAGTTTATCGTGAGTAACAATGGGAAAATGTTGATTGTCATAAAATCAGGATTGGTTAAATCATACATAAAATTTACAGGAATCAACAGTTTGTTAAACCATATATAAAATTTATTTGTTTTAAACGGTGGTCATTCACCAAAGAGAGAGAATTCTTTGCAATACATTTGTTGGTATATAAAAGTTCCCTGTGGGAGGATAAATACTTTTAATATAAACAAAGTGTTCCTTTTATTTATTTCCGACGTTTTCGGAGTTCTTCGCTATTTTCTTAATTCTTCTTTCTTCTATTCAATACTATTTACTGTTTTGTTCACTTTGGCACCACAATTCCTTCTTCTCTGATTCCAAAAATTGACTGACCCGACTCTGTTCTCTCCCTCTAAACGCAACGGTTCACCCCTTTGATAGTTCTATTAAAATCGGTTAAATTTCTATATTGTGGAAAGTGATCAGCTTTTTCTATTGTTTCTTCAGTTGTCCCCTTTTATAGAAGACAAAATGTCCACTCGTGCAGCTCCAATCTGATTCTGACACAAGAAATGTTCATTCTTTAAACTCAAACAACCAATAACGTTAACAAACAATTATGACGGTATAAACATAATAACAGTGATGTAGTTTAAGTGATGCTACAGTAGTATGACTTGGCAATATTTAGTTACACAAATCATTAAAGTATTGACTTGTGTTGCATTAAATGTCGTTACATGGAACCTATAGAATAGAAAAGTAAATCTGTAATTTCATACGCATAATTTTTTTAAAAATTAGTTTTTCATCTTTCATCAATTCACCACCATCTGTGCAATCGTCGTAAGAGTTTCCCCGTGTTTCCAGAAATTTAATAATAAAAAAATGATCTTGATTCTTTTACAATATAAACAAATATATAAAGTTTAGTCTCTTCATTAACTTTACTGCAGTTATTGTCGAACCACCGCAATTCAACTTGTCTACAACTTTATACCATTTTATTCTACAGTTGTTTTATATAAAAAATATAAATATACAGGTGTTCATACAACTAACACCTAGGTATTCATAAGGATAAATATTAAAGTCTTGGATTTATGATACCAATGAACTAATTTCAAAACCAGCAATTGTTTGTAAGAATTGCGTGTAATATTTTAAGAATCAATCAAAATCACAAAGGAAGAAATTTTTCAGAGATTGTGTGTGTAATTAATTCAACAGCCTTATAGTATTATTAAGATAATAAAAGATTTCAGTTGCATAACTGATGATTTTTAAATAGAGTAGATTTACGTGTTTCTACTATTAAAAGCGCTACTATGGTAACTGGCAGGTGTCACGGAAAGTACTGTTGGCTCAACAAGACGGTAGTAGTTTTCAAAACAAGGAATAATTATGTGATGGTAATGTGAAAAAGATACGAATGTTTCTCGTATAATTAATCGAGAGTTCATAGCGGAAAATTTATCATAAAAGCGTTAAATTGTCATTGAAGTTAAATATCGACGCCATGTTGGTTGGTTTGTTGGTGTTTAATGGCACAAGAGCCTTATGGGCAAACTGTGCCAGACACTAGGTAAAAATTAACAAATATATTCTAAACAAAAGACAATCAAAGAGAGGTGATTATTCTTCTATGGAGTGCTGTTGTTTTTATCAAAACATACGCTACTTTGCCGATAGAAGAAGAAAAGTTTTTGTTTTGGACATCTAAAAAACAGAATTAAGTCATTTCAAACATGTTTAATTAAATTAATTAAATAAATGACATCAACAATTTATAATACGTCAACATAAAAAAAGAATGAAAATTAAAATAATTTTAATAATTTTTTCACGATTTTACTTACAATCAATTATTTGACGACATAAATGCATGTGATGTTTCAAATAAAATAGACTTTAAGAAAGATACTGGTAATCTTGATAATAATATTGATAAATATAAATTTAATCAGCCAATTGATATACAAAAGCATGATAACATTACTAAGAAAACTGAGATGGTTCGACCTTCTCATAGTTTTGTTGAAATGAATGATGATAGAGTGTCCTTATCTTGCGTTGGTGACCAGAAGATTAGAGTCTATGAGCAACAGGAAGTTTCTAAACCAAATCGAATGGAAGTATTCGCTGTAACACGCTCGTCTTATCTACAGGACAGTGATCTCAGAGATAATGTTCATGTAGATCAAACAAGTGTTCAGGGTAATTATGTTGTAAATTCTTTGCATTTGAATAATACTTCGTCAATTATTTCTGATTTAAAAACAGATTTTATTAAAAATAATGTACCTTTATTAGAACCAGCTGTTGCTTTAAGCGGAGATATTTTGAATGTTCAAGCAAATAAGAGTGATAATTATCAAATTACTATGTGTCCTCCACAATTATGTGTGGCCCCATCATTTTTACCGGGACGGGAAAAATTGTTTTTATCCCGATTAGCTTATGAAACTTCTATAGGTGATGTTAATGCCTTTCTTAAACATAATTTTTCTCTAGAAGTTGAAATACGTAAATTTAAGGCTAAGTTTAATACTTATGCTTCTTTCTTAATTATTGTTCCTACTCCTAGGATTGATGAGATCTTAACAAATAAAAATTGGCCAAGTGTTATACTGATTAAGAAATTTGTTAATCGGAAAAATCACAGAGAAAATAATTATAATAATCGTGTTTTTTATAATCCGAAAGTTTCATAGCAATCAAAGAGAGGTGATTATTCTTCTATGGAGTACCGTTGTTTTTATCAAAGTGAAGGTGGTATTTTGTTAGCTGCGCGAGGGTTAAACTTATCTCAATGTTTTAATTATCATGATAATATTTTAACTGTGATTTCCAGGGACTTCCGGCTTATTATAATTCTTATTTATTTCCCACCTGTCTCGAGTTTAGACCTCTTCTTGACACTTGAAGCTCATCTTATAGAATTAACTATTTCTTATCCTCAATTTTCGATGGTAACGATTGGTGACTTTAATTTGCCTGAAATAATGTGGAATAAAAGTAGACTTTTGGTAATTAAATCTTCTATTTTGACGCGTAAACTTTTACTTGACATTTATTATTTTAATTCTTTTGTATGTGTGATCGATTTTCCTTCCAGAAATGGAAATTATTTGGATTTGTTGTTTGTTCGCAATCTCGACTCCATATCTACTAAATCTATTGGATATCAACCATTTCTTGATATTAAATCTAATTACTTGTCTATACAGACTGAATCTGAATTTTCTGATGAATCGTTCAGTTACAGTGATCGAAAATATGAGAATCTTCTAAGTCTTGAGGGAATTCCAACTTCTCATGAATTTTCTTTTCCTTTGGATCATAAGCCTATTTGGTTTCGTTTTAATCTTGCTTCATCTTTATCTAGAATTTCTATCGGTAACAAATTATTTTTATGGGCGAGAGTTGATTGGGCCGTGTTTAATCTTATTCTGGCTCAATATGATTAGTCTATCATTTATCATTCAACTAAGGATATTCAGGAAAAATTTGATATTTTGTATTATTACTTGTTTAATATTATACTGGCTCAATATGGTCTATCATTTGGTCTATCATGGTCTATCATTTATCATTCAACTAAGGATATTCAGGAAAAATTTGATATTTTGTATTATTATTTATACGAAACTATTGATAAAATTGTTCCTACATCTAGAAAGAGAATAAGATCTTTTTCACGACCATGGAATAATAGGCGATTACGCGCACTAAAAAATTTGAGGAATAAATTTTACTATAAATGGAAATTGGGTAAAAATAGTTTATATCATGTGAAATATAAATATTATGATAAACTTATTTGATTTAAAAAGAGCAACAATGTCCTCAGTGTTTCTATAACAACAATGATCACCCCCCATAGGAATTCTTCCAAAAGGAAGACCACCAATGGGTGATGATCTGATATTAAGTTATAAATTATTTCAAATTTGGAATCATCCACCGATGTTAGAGATGAGTCCAACTAGGACGGAGGTCCATAACCATAATGCGTCGAATAATTGGAATTATCGAGTATAATTCCTCCTAGGATTGATGAGATCTTAACAAATAAAAATTGGCCAAGTGGTATACTGATTAAGAAGTTTGTTAATCGGAAAAATCACAGAGAAAATAATTATAATAATCGTGTTTTTTATAATTCAGAGTATCCCTCTTTTAGAGAGTATTTTAATCGATCTGGTTTTTTAAGAATACTTAAAAAGATGAAACACTCCGCTGCTGGACCTGATGGAATACCTTTATTACTTATTAAAAAATTGGATTTAGAATTTATCTGTCATTTAGTTTTTTTTTATTTAATAACTTACTTTCATTCTCTCATGTTCCGACTCAATGGTCTCAAACACACTTAAAACTAATTAAAAAACCCAATAAAAATGAGCAACTGATAACCTCTTATCGTCCAATCGCGCTAACTTCAGTTTTGTTGAAAATTTATGAAAGACTCTTATTGGAAGTAATATATTTTCAAACTGTTTCGGATATACATCCTAATCAACATTACGCACTAAAGAGATCTTGTATATCAAATTTATTCCAAACTAAACAACTTTTATTACGTAATTTTGAGAAGCGACTTTCTACATATATATTATATATGGATCTTACTTCGGCATTTGATACGATTGATCATAATATATTAAAAGACAGATTATTAAATAATTATAATCTTGATTTCGTAATTGTTCAATGGGTATATAACTATCTCATATCTCGTATTGCAAAACTCAAATTTAATACTGAACTATCCTCTACCTTTTCATTAAGAACAGGAGTGCTTCAAGCATCCCCTCTCAGTGGTTTGTTATTCGTTCTGTATCTTAATCCTGTTTTTTACATTACCAAATCTTCTCTGATTGGTTATGCTGATGATCTAAAATTAGTAAATACTAATATTTCTGTTATTCAGGTTGATGTCCGGTTACTGTACGAAGGGTTAAGTGATAATAATTTAGTCTTGAATTTGGAGAAAACTCGTTATATGTACTATACTTATTCCAATGAGATTCCTTCTCGATTAAATATTAATGGAGTGAATATTATATATACAAAGAAGATTTTGGATCTAGGGATTTGGTCTGACTCGAAATTATCTTTTAGATATCACATTGAATATATTGAGAAACAACTTAAGATAAGATCTGGGATTATTTTTAGAAACCTTTTTTTTTAAAGCTTAGCTATATTAAGATATTAATTGTTTCTGCATTTATACTGCCTGTAATCGATTATGGAATAATTATATGGTCCTCAACACCTAAGACTTACCTTCAAAGAATTTCGAATATTTTGGAAAGATTTAAGTTGACAGTTATTAAAACTTCTGATGATCTGTTATACACTATTGTGATAAGTGTAGGCAGGACCCACAAAAGGAGAGCACCGCCAAACATTAAAGCTTAGCTATATTAAGATATTAATTGTTTCTGCATTTATACTGCCTGTAATCGATTATGGAATAATTATATGGTCCTCAACACCTAAGACTTACCTTCAAAGAATTGATGAATTTTTTTTTCCTTGGATCAAACATTATTATTATTATTATTAATTTTTTTTCAATTTTGGTCTTCATACAGAAGAGATTAGATTCTAATTAATTCACAAGGAATTACTGTACTTAATAACGTCTTCGGTCGTTCTTTGATTTTTCCTTCTACAAACTGCATAAAGTTTTACTTTCTAAAAAAAAAAAAAATAAAATTAGAAACTAAAGTAGTAAATTAATCTCTTACGTCGACGTCAGGATAGATGTTAGCGTAAGAAGAAGAATCGATGAAAATCTTTCCAGACATGATAATTGTAGGATAATTGACACCATTGAAAGTTTAATAATGCTTTTTAAGATTTCTTTCTGATTCGCCCGGATGTTAATTTAGCTCAGGTAGATTAAAACAAACCGAAAAATCCATTTTAGCGACGATCCGAAACGTTGTAAGTATAGACCTAAATATGTTTGCAAGTTATACTGTGCAGAGACGGAGTGATGTGGCACGTCACTGCACTGTATTAAAGATTAAATATTAGCGGTTTGACTCTACACATAAAGCTTAAATAAATATACAAATGTAGTGCGATCCGGTACGAAGATATTTATTAAACACATAGCACAGTTTGACTTAATCTTAAATATATAGCGCAATTTGTCATTTAACTCCATTCAGGATAATGCGGATGATAGTTTGCATCGTTCCAGTGTGCTATGTATCGAATATAATTAAGATATACGGTATATAAACCTTTACCGATGCTTCGAATGTTTCGAATTTCTCCATTTTTATGCCAAAAAAAAAATCTAGTTATTGATATAATTCTCTCAGGATTTATTTAAAATGCAAAATTTAAAAATAAAAAAAAATGTTTCCGTGCATATAAAGCCTAGAAAAATGACGTATATATTAAAAAAAGAATATATTAATATTAAATTAAGACTTTGTATAGCCATGTGAATGTCGAATCGAGATTTCGATTTTATCACGTGACCTACCTTTAATGTCTTATTTATCATTTATTAGGTGATTTTAAAGTAAAACATTGACATTTATGAGTTTACATTTTCTTCGAAAAGTAGAATATTCTGCAAGGCTTTTCACATTCAAAAAAATATGGTATTTCAAAATAATATATATATATATATATATATATCTGTTTTGAAATACCCATCCAGGAAAAATTTGTAATTCTAACTCCAGAGAGTAATAGAAACAGAAAAATGTTCTGTAAATGCTTGATATTCTCTCTATTTTTATTTTTCTATGGATATAGTGACATTATAAACAATATTAACATTATTCAAAACTTATCAACGAGGAAATAAAATAAGTTTCTATGGTAAATTTATTGCCTACCATATATATTTTTCTCAACAAGCGAGTATTGTTTTCTAGAAAAACAAACAGCATAAAAATTTATTTATGCTACGCTTTTCTTCCCGAAACGATCAAAAATTTGCAAAGTATATGATTACATTCGATAATTTTATCGATTTTTTTTTGTAAAAATGGAGAAACTAATACTCTAAAAACAAAACTAAACACCATGTATGCATACAGTAAAACCCCGGATTTACGTAATTGGTGGGACAGGAGTGCATAACGTAAGTCGGGGTACATACAGATTCCCAAAACTAATTTCAGGTACATATATATTAAGGTGTTAACTGGCTCTTTATTATCAAGAATACAACAAATTATAAAAGTTTATAATATGTAGTTGTAATTAAAGACTCTTAATCAACTAATCAGCACGTGAAGTATGTACATACATAGTTCATGTGCTGATTTATTGATTAAGAGGCTGTTCGCTCACTTGTTTGTTTCATAATTAATTACATTGTGCATATACAGGGTGGGCCAAGCTAAACCGAACCCAACCAAACTATATCAGCTTGGTTGGGTTGGGTTTATCTTGGCCCATCCTGTATATGTACGTACATACTTATATATGTCCTATGTAATTATGAAACAAACAAATGGGCGAAGGGACAGAATGAGAAGTTACGTATCTCCGAATTTACGTAAGTCGGGGCATTACTATATAATATACTAAAAATACAGAAATAAAACTTGGTATTGTCAGCTGTTCCTTTTTTTTTAATATTTAAAAACCGAAAATGAAACCTCGTATTGTCAAATTTATTTATTTTTTAATGTTTAAAAAAAATAAAATGGCTTTCGTGTCGTACAAGAGAATACATTAAGGATTAAAAAAAGTAAAAATATTAAAAAAATAACAGAGGTTACCATTCATGAAGAATATCATTAATTTCTTCATTAAATAATAATGTACTTTCCACATACAAATAAAATTAATCAAATAAAAAACACTCACTGTAAAGTAGAATGAAGAAAAATGAATGTTTTTATATTACGAGTTATTAGTGATGATTAAGATCACATCAATAAGTTGAAGAAGAAGAAGAAGAAAATAATAATAAATGAGTAATCATTATCATGTGTTTTTTTTTCCTTTATTCATTTTTTGTGTCTTTCCATTTGTTGTTATCTTTTTTTTTCTTTCTTTCTTTCTATAACAAGAAAGATTTTACGATATATATGAAAATGAAAACTCCTCACAATATGAATTTTTTTTTTCCTCGGATCAAACATTATTATTATTATTATTAATTTTTTTTTTCAATTTTGGTCTTCATACAGAAGAGATTAGATTCTAATTAATTCACAAGGAAGGGACATAGAATTTAATTTAAAGCTCGGATGATTAATGTGCAGTGAGCATTTTGACAATGCATTAATCTAAGTTAGACTATGATAATGAGTATCCAACAATGGATTATTCATATTTGTAGAGATTCTAGTTTTACAGGTTATACCCAATTAAATCGTGATAATATTATCAACGATAGAAGTTTTATGATTATGTGTCTCTCTAATTTATTTTTCCAGCGATTGAAGAGAGGGTTCCATAGTAATAAAAACAAAAAAAAAAAAAGGTAAGTCGTAAATTACTTCTAGATATAAAAAATTGCGTACTGTAGATATATATATATAAAAGGTTTCCAGGAGTTGACATCCTCTTACCTTTTTGAGGTTCTGAAGGGTGAATGTGGATATCCATCAATTATAACAGCCAGAAAATGAGGCTTCTTTTGACTTTGACCTTATTTTATCTTTCTTTTTTTTATTCTTGATGAATGGTAGATGCTTCAGGTAAAATCTTCTTGGAATTAGGTCATTCTGAAAGATATACATCTTGGTTGAAGTCGTAATAATTCGCAAAATAATAATATATTCATCACAATCTGTTTTTTTGTGACCAACGTAATGCGAGAGGTATGGTGGATGTTAGATTAAAAAAAGATTTGTTTTTGATGGCCTTCTCATGTTCACCCCAAGACTTTAAGTTGTTAGTATAATAAAATTTATCTTTTTTTTTCCTCTTAGAACTATAACCTTGTGAAGTAATAGACCAAGGATTGGGATTATAAAATTGAAAGACTTTATCATCTTATCTTTGGCCTTTGTGACTTAATAAAAGAGATTACATTGTTACAGTATTATAGGATGTTACTGAAGCTTTATATATTGAATTAAATAAAAACCAAGACATCTGGAAGATATACTTTACCTGTAAATAACGTCTCTGATTTTTTTATTTAAAATTTCTTTTGATTTATTCACCTGCTTACATTTTTGCAATTTAAATGCTTGTACTTTTATATATATATATATTTTTTTTATATCACGTGATGAACTTATGCAGGGATCAATCATGTGACGTGTGTGTGACATTCATACAGTTTAATGCTTAATTTGGCTTTACCTCATGAATGGTGACTCGGATAAGCATTTTAATAAGAACTTAGAAGCATTTAGATTTTAAGATCAATAAGCTCTTATGTGCATATTTATCGGTTTTTGGAGGGAAAAAGAAACATATGTCAAGTTTTCAAAAGTTGGCAATTTTCGAAACGATCAGGAAAGACCGAATTTCATTTTATTTTAGGTAGTAAAGATTACTACTTAAATGATGACTAACAAATAACATCGTTTCTCAGCTTGTTATTTAATGAAAGAGGAAGAAAAGCCTTTTGGCAATTGTTTATTTTGACTGTCTCTTAAACAGAAATGCAATTACTGTGTCACAAAATTACTCAAATCGTGCGACTTAGCAGGTGGAATAAACGATAAAATTAAACATTGAAATTATTGTAGGAAATGAAACTTTTAATGACATTTTGCTTTATTCTCCCCCATTTTACTTACTCGTTAAACGATAAAGAGATACTGGAAAAAAAAAATAAAATAAAATAAAATATACTATTATTTGCTTTTCAAAAATCTGCTCTTTTTATGCAGTTTTACTTCTACTTTTTGAATAAAATAAAATAAAAAAAATATCGAATTAAAAATATATTATTTGTTTTACCTTAACTTTCTCTTTATGCTCTCTAACCGTTTGGGAATTATCTAAAGAGTTGTACGTTAATTCCGTATATAACAGAAGATGGCGACATTATTGAGAATCATTGTTTTAGACAAGAAGGAAATTAAAAGTTGCAAATAAATCCAGAAAAAAAAAAAAAAAAAGAAATTGCTCGAATGAAATGTGTCTCTTAATCTTACATTTCATGCTATAAATTATTTAAATAAAATTTTTCTATACATGTGATAAAATTTGGATCACATGCATGTCTATGTATACACATATACATTAGGTAATACTATACCTCCGGGGTTATATACGCATATAGACTGGATAATACTGTACTTCTAGAGGTATTGTATATACAGATATAGACTGGGTAATACTGTACCTCGGGGGTTATACCTGGGTAATACTGTACTTCCAGGGAGGTATTGTATATAGAAAAGCATGTCTGTATATGCACATATAGACTGGGTAATACTGTACCTCGAGGTACACACACATAGACTCGGTAATACTGTACTTCAGTGGTATACACACATATAGATTGGGCAGTACTGTACTTGTACAGATATACAGTACATGTCTGCATATACCCCGGATGTCTGTATATATATAGACTGGATAGTACTATACCTTCAGAGTAGTGTTATATATAGACATGCATGTCTGTATATAAGTTTGGACCATAAAATACAGTAATACCTCTCCGTGGGTCTATACAATAATACTCTTCCGGTGTATTACTGTATATATAGACGTGCATATGGTCCAAATATTGATACATAGGTAGGATCGAAAAATAACGTAAGTGGGGTACCTACAGATTCCCAAATCTGATTTCAGGTACATAAGTATTAGGTTCTTAACTGGCTCTTTATTACCAAGAACACAACAAATTATAAAAGTTTATAATATGTAGTTGTAATTAGACTCTTAATCAACAAATCAGCAAATGAAATATGTATGCACTATGTAATTGCGAAACAAACACGTGGGCGAGGAGGCAAAATGAGAAGTTGTGTATTTCTGAGTTTACATAAGTCGGGTTTACTGTATTGCAAAGCAATATTTATACAAACGAGACGGTTATAGTTAATAAGCTGCAGAAAATTTTAGTTTAGAGTAATAAATACTGACATTTCTTTCGTTGTAAGCACTTAACTGTTACGATGATAACATGCACCAACTTATTATCATCCAGTGTTTCCTCTCTTGCGCGTATTTCTTCCGCTTATCCATCTCTATAAAAATTTTTGTAAGCAATAAATCTACGTCAATTATTAAAAAATTTCGTCTTATTACCAATAATTCCCAAAATGACGATCATTTGTAATAATCAAATTAGATTAAATTACAATAATACATACATTCTTTTAAATTTTTTTTTTTTTCTTTTTCCTCTCTCTTCGATCCGTTGTTGTTTTGGAAGGTGAGAAACGTTCATTATCGTTAACAGACTACTAGTTGGAGAAGAGTTGTATGGTATTTTTAGTATGAAAACTTACCAAACATGGATTGGACTAAAAGAATAATGCATAGCTATTACATTCACGATGCACAGGGGAAAATAGTAATTAAATGAAACATTTGTCTAGTGGATTTAAAAGAGGAAGAATCCTTTAAAAAATTCCAACTCGGGGCTGTCCAGAAGAACAATGATTTTTAATTAAGCCGCACATCTTATCATTGCTACTTAAGCAACTGTGTTTTCATTTACAATATTACATCCCCTAGCACTGTCATAACAAATACAGCAGCTGGAAGATGACGTGGGACAGAAGTTGTTTGTATCACGTGCCATATGCACACACTACTGTACCACTTTTGAGACTTAAGGGACGTTACTATCATCCATTTAAAGGTCGAATATATTTTAATTCATTATTTTAATTTTTATACAAATTATCACTTATTTTCGGTACGGTCTTGGGAATTCGATAAATTAAATTTCTTCCTCTTTTTTTTTCTTTTTTTCCCCCCTTAATCCCTCATTGGAGCAATTTGCTTAACTCGATAATATATAAATAGTTTAATTAATGCGCTAATTCATTTTAAGGTAATAAATTCTTCTGTTTATTTTTCAATTTGTGAAAGTTTTGGTTAAAAAGAATGATTAATGTCGGATGCCAGGTTAAGTCGAGAACCGGATGAAGGAAAGATTTTTCTGTTCCTATCAATGATTAAATTTGAGAGCGAAATTCTTCATAATTTACACTTATCAACGTTATTAATGATGGAGATTTTATATATATATATATATTTACTGTTTTCTATTTATTAAAACTTTTCTCTATTTCTGATCTTTTCTTCGACATCCGATTTTAAAAATTTCTTCTAATCTTTAATTTACTGTAATTTCTTTTCCTGTAGATAAATTTTTTTTCCATTAAATTTTTTTCTTCAAGTTTTGCACAAATTTTATTAATTTCGTCTTTATTTTTGTTATTACGAATGGCTATAAAAAATCTTCATTTCAATTTTTACAAAATTTAAAAGCTAGAAAGAGCAAATTTCGAACCAATTTTCGTATAGCTTTCAATTTTTGTTATTATGAAGGGCTATAAAACAATCTCCAGCTAAATTTTTACAAAGTTTAAAGGCTAGAAACAGCAAATTTTACCAATTTTGTATCAATTTTGGCACATCTTTATTTTTGTTAATTTAAAGAGCTACAAAAAATCTCTAGCTCAATTTTTATAAAATTTAAAGGCTAGAAAGAGCAAACTTTGAACCAATTTTAGCATATCTACAATTTTTGTTGTTATGAAGGGCTGGAAAAAATCTCCAGCTCAATTTTTACAAAATTTAAAGGCTGGAAATAGCAAATTTTGAACTAATTTTGACACATCTTTATTTTTGTTAATTTAAAGAGCTACATAAAATCTCTAGCTCAATTTTTATAAAATTTAAAGGCTAGAAAGAGCAAATTTTGAACCAATTTTAGCATATCTACATTTTTTGTTGTCATGAAGGGCTGGAAAAAATCTCCAGCTCAATTTTTACAAAATTTAAAGGCTGGAAATAGCAAATTTTGAACTAATTTTGACACATCTTTATTTTTGTTAATTTAAAGAGCTATAAAATCTCTAGCTCAATTTTTACAAAATTTAAAGGCTAGAAAATGCAAATTTTGAATTAATTTTAGCATATCTTTAATTTTTGTTTTTATGAAGGCTTGTAAAACAATTTCCAGCCAAATTTTTACAAAGTTTAAAAGCTAGAAAAAGCAAATTTTACCAATTTTGAACCAATTTGGGGCTATAAAATCTCTAGCTCAATTTTTACAAAATTTAAAGGCTAGAAAATGCAAATTTTGAATTAATTTTAGCATATCTTTAATTTTTGTTATTATGAAGGGTTGTAAAACAATTTCCAATATTTCCAGCTAAATTTTTACAAAGTTTAAAAGCTAGAAAAAGCAAATTTTACCAATTTTGAACCAATTTTGGCACATCTTTATTTTTGTTAATTTTGAAGGGCTGTAAAAAATCTCTAGCTCAAGTTTTACAAAATTTAAAGGCTAGAAAGAACAAATTTTGAAACAATTTTGGCACAAAAATTCTTTCGTTCGAACTTACTCATCATCGTCTTCGATACGTATTCAATTTACCTGATAAAAATTTATCGATACTTAAACAAATTACAGGAGACATTAAATTTACAAAATTTCGTGTAAGGTACTGCTTGCACACAGTAACTGCTCCTTGTTAATTAATATCTAAAACTCGTCGAATCGGTACCGAAGCTATACATTTCGAAAAATCTAATTTTGCACTCAGTTAATAATTAATTGACAAACACCGAAGAGTAAACAAAAGTGCTGAATTGCATTTGTTGATTGTAATATTTAAAGAATTGCGTTGAATTATTTATTATTAAAGCATTCAAATTTTATTAATTTATTTGCATCATAATAAATCTCGTACTGTGTGATTTATTAAAGATCTGCATGGAAAATGAATTGAAACGTTTGACCATTAATCCATTTTTATCATTTCCTATTCGGTAATTTCGTCATTAAACGCACTTGATCACCTAACAAAATTTATTAAAAATATACTGTTTTTTTTTTTTTTTTTTCAGTTGTGTGTATGGTTTTTATCATTCAGTAAAGATCTTGTTTGTTGGAGAGTCCAATAAGAATGTAGATTATCAGCTATTGATAAATGTGCCTTGGATATGATTTTAGTGTAAATCAAGAATTTAGTTTAGGATATAAGGCTGTTCAATCGATCGCCATCTTGTTTCAAAATGGCGGACGAAGCAAACATATCGCAGTTTGTTACATTTAATAAGTAGAACATATCTATAAATTTCGTGTTTCTAGATTTACTACTACTCGAGATATTTCTTAAACAAACAAATTAAAGATAAAAAAAAACGAAAAAAATAGTTTAAGAGTGGATAATCTGCTTGTGTTTCCATATTAGAGATCATGTAAGCTCGTTGCGTTATTTTTCAATTGAAAAATTGTATAGAAATTTTTTTAAATTTAGTAATTAATACCTTGGGTAAAGGAGATCTGGTTCTACCCAAACCAAGGTACCAAACGTACCTTAGTTTGGGTAGAACCAGAGCTTCTTTAGCCAGGAGAAGGTACTCAAAATTGAGATTTCTATCCTTATTGCTCCTTATACAAAAAGGATGTGGAGTTGGAATTATAAAGGAGGAATCATAAAATCACTATTCTTTAGATATTAATCCAAGAATATAGTTGAAAATTATATCCAGATCTAATTTAATTAATTTTTTTTTTTTTTTAGATTTTTATAATAGTCTACATGCAATTCAAACTTTGCAACAATAATCCAAGTTTATTAAAAAAAAAAAAAAACAAAATTTATTAAAAAAAAAAAAAAAAAAGTAAAAATTGTAAAATATTTTCGATTAAAATATTTAATTGCTATTTTAAAACAAAACTATAACGAGAAAAAAATAATATAATTTCAAAATTTGTAGAAAGCATGTACAATCGATCGCCATCTTGTTTCAAAATGGCGGACGAAGCAGTTTGTTACATTTAATAAGTATAATATACATCTATAAATTTCGTATTTCTAGCTTTACTAGTTTTCGAGATAAATTTCTTGAACAAACAAATTAAAAATTAAAAAATAAAATAAAAAAAAACGAAAAAAATAGTTTAAGAGTGAATAATCGGCTTGTGTTTCCATATTAGCGATCATATTATACTCTCTTACGTTATTTTTCACTTGAAAAATTATGAAGAAATTTTTTTTTTTAATTTTAAATTTAGTTTTCGTAATTTATAGCGTGATTTTAATAATTAACGTTATAAAAATTACTTTCAGCATCATATTTTAAATTTCCTTTCTTATAACTGATGTAACGTACGACGATTTTAATGTCTTCTTTACAACTTTAGTAAATATTTTACATTAAAACGACTTTAAAAATTAATACGATTAATTTATTAATCTTTATAATAACAGTCTATTAAATAATTATATTAATAAATTTAATTTTTGCGCTTTTATCAATTATAAATTCGCTAAAAAAATTTTTTTTCATTATTTTCTAAAAATCTTTCTTGGAGCGTTATATAGTGTACATACATTAATATAATATTCTAAATATTTGCTATTTTTTTATGCAGAAGACAAATTATCAACCGATCGATTGAATTTTTAAGTTAATTTTTTAAATTATAAAATAAGTAGAATAAATTATTAGATGATCTAATTCATTATCGCTCGTACGTACACAAAATGTTCGCTGTTTATCCCCCTTTCTGTAAAATATTTATAACAAGACAAAGTTGGTATATCGATCGTTCGGACTACAATTTGTTTTGTATTGCAACTTCAGAGTAATCAATAATATTTTTTAGCGAATGACAGTCTAGAAATGAAATCTCGTAACATTAGTAGATTAGTACAATATTCATTTTATCTCAATTCCTCTTCCCCCTTTTTTTTCTTTATCCCGATTTTTTTTTTCTACATATATATATAAATGAAAAAAATAGAGAAATGAAACATTTTTAATATATATATTAAAAAAAATGCATAAAATTAAATATAAATGCTCATATTTTACTACTACTACTGCAGAGAATTTTATTCATTTTTTTATGTTTATGAAGTTACAATATTGACTTTTTTTTCGTTTCTAATGGATTATTTATTTATTTATTAATCATTTTTATTATTTTGTTGTAAAATTTTATTATACAATATTTAT
>AYEL01088237.1:0-13272 GCA_000484575.1 Olivierus martensii
AGAAAGAAGGCGAGCGTCGCGTCACCAAGACGCGTCGCTCGCCTTCTTTGTACCTGGTAGTAAATAGGGGAGCGACGCAATGCGACGCGTCGTGACGCTTTGTGTACTTGATGGTGATTGGCTAGCTTTAAACGGCTATAACTCGAATAACTCGAAAACGGTGCTATTTAGACCATATATTCATTAAACATTTTCGACTTCATACGTAATTTAAATACATAAATATAATAAATGGATATGTATGTGTGTACAGGGTGAAGAAAAACTTTGTTGTAAAATTTTGTATACTGATAGGAGACCTCGAAACAAGTCGAAAATGTCTAATGAATATATGGTCTAAGAAAGGCGAGCGTCGCGTTACCAAGACGCATCGCTCGCCTTCTTACTACCCGGTAAGAAGGAGATTCTTGGCAACGCGACGCGTCGTGACGCTTTGTGTACTCGATTTGTCGACATTTTCGACTTGTTTCGAGGTCCCCTATCAGTACACAAAATTTTACGACGAAGTTTTTCTTCACCCTGTATATAAACATTAAGGAAGAACCGAAAATAACAACTTTTCTGTTATAAAAAGCGATAAAAAAAATATTTGATAAAAATGTCTCTGGTTGTTTAACGTAGCTTTTTTTTTGCTTCAAAAAATTCGAAATAAAAATAATAATCTGACAATTAAACGTATTAAACGTTTTCTGATGCAAGTCAAGAACAATAATCGATATTTTCTTCTTTTTTAAAAATCTAATCCTATCATAAGACAACAAAAATAAATAAAGAAAAGCATCTAAGATTGTTTTTTGCTATCGATTTGGAAAATCTAGAATTAATAATTATTTATGCACATATATATATATATTTAAATTTATAAATGTTATAAAAATAAAGCAATCTATTCTTTGGAGTATCGACTTTTAAAAGTTTTTCTTTTATAATAAAAGTTAGATTGAAAGATTTGCTTCTCATCCTGTTAAATAATCTCATAGAAGCTTACCTGTATAAATTTTTATATCTTGGAATATAGTAAAATATAACATAAATCTATCAAAAACTGTTCATTCTGAAGTCAAATCCGTTCTCTTTGGCCATAATCTTCTTTCACGATTCTAAACTGAAAACAAGGGTTTCAATTAAAACAAGTCGGGATACGTCAAACGGGGTGAAGACGTCCCAAAGGCTCTTGAACGAGAAGACCTGTAATAAATCTCCAGTTTTATAGAGGTCATAAAACGGGAAATAAAATGCTAGATATTTGACAGATATGGAGGCTATATGCCATACGGAAGCAGCATTGTTTACGGTTCTTCCATTCCTATAAAGTACAGTCAAAAAATTACCCTCTCTCTCTCTCTCTCTCCCTTTCTCTCTTCCAAGAATCGAAAAATCTAAATGTAAGCTGACTCGACAGAAAACTAAAACTCGTATTTGTGAATAAAGTTTTGTTTTAATCTGATTTGTATACTTAGAAATTTCAAAAATATCCGCCGAATTTTAGAATTTTTTATTTTTCCTCTTTTCCACTTCCTTTCTACTTATATAAGTTCCAAATTTGATTAATTTCTTACTATATAAAAGAGGAGATAATTCTTCTTCCGTCGAATGAAAAATTATCTTTTTACCTGTTACCTTTATACCTGAAAAATGATTATTATAATTTGATAGAATTTTAAAATTATTTAAATTTTCGATCGAAGCCGAAAGCTATAAATATATATCATTCAAATATTCTTCTCGAAATTATTCTTTAATAAAATTCAACTTTATTTATTTCATCGCAATAAAATTTAAATGTAGGAAAGAGAAAACAGGATTTAAACAGTGAATTAATTTAGTTAAAAGTAAAACAAATTGTAGAAAGATTAAACTCGATAAGATGTGTGTGTGTGTGTGTGGGTAATAGCCTATAGCCATGTGGTTAATGTGACCATGCATTATTATATTTCATCTTATTTCTTGACAGAAAGTATTAAAATTCTCACTGGACGGTTATTTGCAACTATATTGCTTATGACTAATGCTTATAATTATTATACTGTCGGTTTTTGGATATATATATGTTGACAAAAGTCGTATATATATAATCAGGAACGTTCTTAAACTAAATCAAGATAGTTGAATTAATATATAGCCATCATAATTATTAATTGTTAAGTATAATCCAAGATGTAAAATAGCAAAGACAGAGAACAAAATGCAGGCTTGCCTTACACGAGATATTTATTTAAATAAATGTTACACTTAATACATTATTAATTGATGCATTTATTCTTAAGTGGTTGCCGTGTAAAGCTGCTTAAATGTTGAGAATTTTTGTCATTTTAACTATCAAAACAAGCGAAATCCACGTGTTTATATTAATTTGTAATTGCTGCATTTTATTGCAATACAATTTTGCATGTAGTTTAGTACAGATATCTCTCCTACAACACTGTTTCGCTCTGACGCGTTTTGAAAATTTTGGAAACCATGTAACGCGGTTAACAGGATGTAAAATAGCAAAGACAGAGAACAAAATGCAGGCTTGCTTTACACTAGATATTTATTTAAATAAATGTCACATTTAATACATTATTAATTGATGCATTTATTCTTAAGTGGTTGCCGTGTAAAGCTGCTTAAATGTTGAGAATTTTTGTCATTTTAACTATCAAAACAAGCGAAATCCACGTGTTTATATTAATTTGTAATTGCTGCATTTTATTGCAAATGCAATTTTGCATGTATTTTGGTACAGGTGTCCCTCCTATAACACGTTTTCGCTCTAACACGATTTGAAAATTGCAGAAACCCTCGTGTAACACTTCTACAACACGGTTTTTACTTAACACATTTAGAAAATTACGTTTATCCTACAACACAAAACATGGAATGTGGAATAGAAAAAAAGCTTTTTTTTTATTCGTAAATTTTTTTGGGTATGTGTTTTTTAGGTTTTTGTGTGGCAAATTTGGTGGCTAAGTTTTGATTATCTCTTTTCCACTCAAATAGATTAGTAAGGAAGCCGTCATAGGCCAATAAGATAAAATGCCAAATTAAGAGCAAAGAAAAAAAAAAAACGATCTAATTCAACCAATGTGGTGTTAGTACTTAAAACTACAGAATTAGAGCTATATTAGTAATATAATCTATGTTATATTAGTTAAAACCTTAGGATTATGTTAGCAGGAAACTTACCCAAAATTTTAACATTTAAGATATATGTGTTTTGTAGCGGGTTAGATACAGATTTTGTAGAGAGAGCAGAAGATACACAAACTTTAAATGCAGAAAAATGATCAGAAAGTGAAGTTGATATTGTTAAAAATATCAACTTCACTTTCTGAACATTTTTATCAACTTCACTTTACTCATCATATATCAACTTCACTTTCTGAATATCCCCGGTTAAGAACCCGTTCTAGTGTAAGAAAAAAAAATGTTCTCGTTTTAACAGAACATTAGTAAGGGAGATATAATTATTAAATGAATGTTATATAGGCTGTATATTTTTTTCTGTCCTTTTGTTTTACGTATACTGTTTGTTTATGGTCTTATGCAGTGACTATCAGAGAGGGGAGCAAGAGGGGGCAGCTGTCTCGGGCCTCACGATTTTAGGGGCCTCATTTTATAACTCAATATGTTAGAAAAAAAATACATTTTGTACATTTTTATTCAGTTTTTGTCAAAATTTGAAATTCCCTATCAATGTTTTCACTTTTCTTGTATACTTACCACTGTATATTTTTCAATTTTGTCTTTTTTTTTTTTTTTTTTTAGTTCTTGTATACTTACCACTGTATATTTTTCAATTTTGTCTTTTTTTTTTTTTTTTTTTTTGAAGGCCTCAAAAATTTTAGTTGGCCCGGGCCTTGCATTTTCTCTGAAAGTCCCTGTTCTTACGTATATATATTTTTCTTCCTTTACGTTATGTGCTAATAATATTATGAAAAAAAAATTTAAGTTTCTTATGCGAATTAAAGAAAGTTATTTGTTTTTAATTGGTTTTGGAACGTAACTCTCTTGTATTGTCTCCAAGCCTCATATAGCACGGTTGCACACAACACTCTATCTTTTAGCAACCTATCTACCGTGTTACACGAGTGATACCTGTATTCCACATTTAAAAATTAAATTATATCTAAAAAAAAGTAATTTACATTCTTAGGCAAGAAGTAAATTGCATAATTTGTCACCGGTTAATTTTCTTGAGTTAGTTAATTTACATTTCTGTAAAGTTTTATTCGTTTTAAATTGGATGCCATATATTCAAGTATGCGGTTAAAACAGCAATGTAATAAATTACATTAATATATGCCTATAGAAGAGAATGTTTCAGCCGAATCAGATTGAAACCCGTTATTATAATAGATATACAACTAAATGTTCTACGTATATATACTAATAGTTAAACAAACATTAAATTTTGTGGAATAATTTGTTGTATTAGTTCGAAAGTTTACTAAAGCATAATTATGGCCTTATTACTCCACTCATTATATATAATTTTAAGCCTACGTACGACAAACATCATTAGCTAAATCTAGTTTAAATAATTAAAAAAATTAAATAAATAAATAAACAACAATTGCTCTGCATATCAGATGAATGATAATTAATTTTAAACTTTAAATTAAATCTAAAAATTAAAAAAAAAAAAAAATCTAAAATATTCAGAAATTCTTTAAGAAAATATATTATTTAAGACGAATAAACAAAATTAATTAAATGGAAAAATATATTATCAAAAGAGAAATTAAAAAAAAAAAAAAATGGATATTAATGATGGTGATAAATTATTTAAGATTAAAAAAAAATTTATTGTGTTTTAAAATTATTTTTCTAACAGAAATCTTACTGTAAGAGTGCAGATTTTTATTTTTAATGTGGTAAACAAATATATTGTTATCAATATTTAAAAAAAAAATTAAAATTAAAAAAGAGAGAAAGTTTTGCAGCAGAAAACATTATTTAATTAAATAAAACGTTTTCTCTGTTGGGCGAAAATAACTTGATGACAATACTAGATGAATTCAGAAAATAAGGGTAAAAGCATTTGAAAGAATAACTAGCAGACATTTTCATTGATTAGCCGTCAAATACAGAAGACTGTGCATAGGACAAGCATAAGACCCAGTTAGTTAACTCCTCCAGTTGCCTAGCATCACCTGCTGAGGGGTCGTTAGGAAGTGCATCTCGTGCTACAACTAATCTCATTCTTTAGTTACGCTCAACAAGCCCAGATGCTCATTTTCTCAAAGTAAGAATTTTATTCGTCATCTTGTAAACGTCCCTTTACTACTCGGGTCTACTAAAACTTTGTATGTGTTTGTGTGTGTGCGATACTCATTTTTAGAACTACTCTTAAAGGAAAAAAAAAGTAAAGCTGGTTAAAAATCCTAGAGTTGTCATTAAAAGTGTGGCTTACGACTTAGTTAAGTACTTTTATAAATGACTTTAAAAGTTTATAGAAGTTAGTGGATACTCTTTAGAGCCTCTTATTATCGTCAAGTGTTTCTCTCTCTTTCGTTCCTTTCTCTGGAGCTTTTTTAATAGAATGTGTCCAAATAATTTTGTTTTAAACTTTATCTGAAGTGAGATAGCAATTTTATTCGGTTTAAGTTTTGTTTAATAGGTAGTATACTGGGAATAATAAATGAATATTAAAGAAAGAAACGAAAGTACGAGTTAAGTTTTATAGGCCAGATCTTCGAATTTAGTCTTGGACCGTATCTAAATTGGCTTTAAATATTTTTATAGTTCGAGTAATGTTTAAATTATGAAGCAGTTTTACAATGATTTTTTTTTAATTAGTCGAGAAGAATATGATATTTGTGAACATTATCTACTTTATTTTTCCATTCTTAAAACATTAAATTGTGATGTAGAGTCGTACCTTACTTTGCGTCGTTAATTCGTTCCAAGACTGGCAACGTAAGTCGAATAAACTCTTTAAAAATCGACTTAGACCCCCCTATAAATAACCTGTAGTGTCGGTAATAGCATTTTAAAGCTTCTAAATAATTATATAAATTATTTTACATATTTTAATCATTATTGTATTCATTTTTATGTGGTTTTACGCAGCGTAGAAAGTTGAACAAGAGTGAACTTACACACAAACAGAAAGTGACATCATCAGCGACGTATTTATATCGCGTTTTACGCCTGCGAGATCCAGCCTTTACTAAACTTTTATTTTTTACCTATTAACAAAAAAACCGTCGTAAGTCGAGGTATGATCATATTTTAAATTAAGCATGTTTGTTTAGTTCGTATATTAATCTTTATTCTTCTATTATAAATATTAGGAAAAAATTCGTGAAAAGTGGAAACAAATTTCGTGACTGTTAAAAAAAGAAAATCGTAAAATTCAAAAATGGAAAGAAAGTTATTTCTCGTGACTAACTATATATATATAGACTTACCAATGATAAAATGCTTCGCAATCAAGAACCAGAGCACACTTTTGACCGAGTTATAAAAGGAAAACAGGAAAAAAGTTTATATTCTCAAAAGACATCATAAAACCGCTGAATATGTTCCTTTTGTTTATCAAAAAACACACGACAAGTGGCTATAAGACCCAAGTACTGACATCATAACCGACGAAATGGTGGTATATTTTTTTATACGAGAAAAACAAAGTTTGACATCTTGCCAGAGGTTCTAAAATTTCCGAAAATAAGACGAGACGACTATCATTTTTAATCAAATTTGCATTATTGCAGTTTTAAATACGCCCGATACATCATGCAACCAACTTAATTAAGACGTATCCTTACGACTTTTAGAAATTTTAAGCATTTGCATGAGAGTCACCAAACAATGATGGATGAAGATTGTAGTCTGGTTTTAAAATTGTAAAATTAACAAAATTTCATTATATCTGTTTAACATCCGATACTGTGTGTCATTATTAAACGAAATTTTCTTGGTATTAATAAACAAGAACCCCTGAGTAAATTATATAACTGTTAAGAATAAATTCTAGGGGGAGGAAAACTCTTTTCTGGAAATTATAAAATCCCAATAACGATATTATAACCACAAATATAACAGCAAATGTAACCGCATTACCACTGAAATAATTATAGTTGATAATTTAGCGTTACAATAAGGCAGCGAACAAATCCAATTACTGTAGTCTGAAGTTCCTACTAAAATGACAACAAACAGGTGTAGAAGGACATTGAGTGCGTCTTAATGGCTAAAACCGCGTCCATTATGACTTTTCGGTGACAAAATGTTGCTTTATTGCATAAATAAATGGTTAACAAATTCAAATGAATGGAATCTTTTCAAAATTTACTGATAATGAACAGATGCGTGCATCAAATGTTTTCTGGTTATCTTTTCTTGAAACGTGGAAGAAAAAAGCGTTAAAATGATAGTTAGCATGCATAAAAATCGATAAAGATTAAGGGAAAACATGAGAAAATGCAATTAAAAATAATAATAATTTAAAAAATTACAATTTAAGTTGAGGCATCTGTTTTTCGGTTGCAATTACCGTTTAGTACAAAAATTGTTTTTTTTTTTATGTAAAGCGTGTTCTTATCGTGTAGGTGTACATCAATGCAGTACATGATTAAGCATATTTTTAATCGGTTGAAACATCATAAAAGCGAGCCTCTTACCCCTATAAGTGAACTTGTTAAATCATATTAGTGTAGGAGCCGGTTGCAGAGTTGCAGGCTTTCTCTTGTACCGATGTATCCCCCACACACACACACACACCGCTTTATCCGTGAATGAGTGACTTACAACAGTGACGTCCAACTTATAACCCATCCCATTTATTCTATCTCAACAATAACCGAGACGTTAATGTTTGTCCAATAGTCTCCAGAGAAGAAACTGTCTTTCCTATGGTCAACCTGTCATTCCTGACATTTTTATGTTTAATGCTTTCGGTTTTCGTGTTTTCTTATCTACAGGATAAAAAAATAAAGAAGGAAAAGGAAACTAAAGCGTATCTATATATTATATATATATATGTGTGATATAACGAAATATTATTATTTTAATTATTAATTATTTATATTTTATTTTTTTGTTCAGTTGGCAACACGAATTGTTGGCCGCCATGTTCTTTGGTTTTGAGTTGTAATAAAGTTATTTCCTCTGTGATGTGTTATTAATATAATTAGCACTCCGTAGATGTGGGAAAACATCGACTTCACCGTTTATATACTCTCTCTCTATATATATATTTTTTACCTCGATTAATTTTATGAATAAATTAAAACTAAAACGACTTCTTTAACTTAATATTCTGTGTTTTAAACCCGAAATTGTTTAGGTAAGAGCTTTATAGATTGATAATTTAGTTAAGCAAATTATTAAGTAAGGTATTACTTGAATTACTAGCAAGACGTCTTGAAGATTAGGTCATTTACTAAAGGTACAGCAATGGCCAAACAAAAGAGACTTTATTAGGAAACAAACTAGTTGGAAGCACAGTATTGGCAGTTGTTGATCGATGTGGCGAAAACTGCACATTGTGTGTCTACTCTACTTCATTTAGAGGGGGGGAAACGTCGTAAACAGGGAAAAATATACCAGAATGATAAACACATCAACAGCAAGCCAAACTAGACAGCTGCTATAGTTATTAATGAAGGTAATTGAGAAAGAGAGATAACCAAAACTGTGTTAATTAAATGTTCGTGTTGATAATTGATTGAATCTGTCCGCTAGTGAAAATGTGTTAAAAAGAACGTGTTTATCATCGTCAAACAGATGTCCCTGTGCCCGATGATGTCACAACAGGGACCACAGGTGAGTCATCAATTTTCACCAAATTCGATTGATTTAACCTTGGGGTTTGACCCGTTTTCTGTCGTGTTTGGTTAGTGGCATGAATTTCGCTTACTATACTTATAAATTCTCTTAATTCCTTAAGAGAGATAAAAAAAAAATAATAATTGTCTGAAGGACAACAATAATCGATTTATCATGGAACCGTTCTGAAATTACATCAGTTATTATTACAATCTAAATTCGGGATGTAAAGCTGTCAAGTTTAATGCTAATAGCATTAGCCATTATTGTACGTTGACCCGCTATCTAAACTGTTTAATTAATAAGATAAGATGATGTAGATAAAGTTATAACTTAATATAATATTCGGACATTTAAATTCGCAAGTTTTAATGGCCGGCATCTCCTCAACAACGTATAAATTAATCTGTAATAAATTTTTCTAGAAAGTAACCATACGCCAATTTGTAAAAATTTTCTCCTTTTTTTTTTTAATTGCTTAAATCAATAAATGCTTAGAGAAGAGAAGAGCGAGAGAGAGAGAGAAAGATTAGAGTTTGTTTGTTTTATAAATTTTTTAATTAAAATTTTCCCAAGTTAAAAAGATTAAATACTTGATACTAAAAGCGTAGTAAATCTTTTTTTCTGTTAAGGAAATTACATTATTTTCATCTACAATCATTCGATCGATTTTTATACTTCCTCAATCAATCATCTTGTTTGCAATCATAAACTGAATATTAACAACACAGAGAGAGAGAAAAAAATTCCGAAGACAAATTTATCTTTTTTATTTAAAGGGAAATATCAGTAGATTATTAATTCAATATTTATTTATTTTAATAATAACATTTATTTTTAAACTCGGCACGTAATTCTACACTCGCTCAACGTCATTTCTCAAAGCTTTGTTTGAGTTAAAATTAATTTATGGATTTGTTAGAATGCATTCGGAGATGAAAGAGTTGCGATGCTTTCAGGTTATATATAAAGTTATAATTAAAAAAAAATATGCGAAAACAATAATAAAAATTAAGAAATTTCTCTAGCAACTTCTTTAAGGGAAATATCAGTAGATTATTAATTCAATATTTATTTATTTTAATAATAACATTTATTTTTAAACTCGGCACGTAATTCTACACTCGCTCAACGTCATTTCTCAAAGCTTTGTTTGGGTTAAAATTAATTTATGGATTTGTTAGAATGCATTCGGAAATGAAAGAGTTGCGATGCCTTCAGGTTATATATAAAGTTATAATTAAAAAAAAAAATATGCGAAAACAATAATAAAAATTAAGAAATTTCTCTAGCAACTTCTTTAATAAACTTGGTGTTTTTAGAAGGAAGAAATAAAGAAGAAATAGGAGGAGGAAAGGAAGGACAAACAGGCCAATGACAATTTACTATGTCGCAATCACTTTTTTCGATAATACAGGTAGCTCCAGGCACGACTAGTTCCTAAAGGAAGCGAGTTTATTTGATGGGGAGATAGAGAAACGCCATTAGCTTTCGTTCACTCATGTTACCAACCATCGCCAATCACGGTGCCTTTAACGAAATGACCTGCACGTTGTTGTGCCTATTGATATAATAATATCGGGCAGTGGTAGTAATAGGAGATCTCTTTTCAAGTCATTTCACACCGAGCAACAACTTCCAGAATGAAGGGATGCTGGAGAAGAATAGAAAAACGGTGTGTGTGTGTGTGTGTCCCCCGAGTGTAAGGGTTTTTTAGGACCAATCGGTTTAATGAAATCCAACTACTGACCCGTTAGACGAATTGGTAATACCGAAAGAGAGAGAGCTTTTAGTGTGTTTGAGTCTGTCTCGCTCCTGAAAAAAAAAAAAAGAGATTCTGCCCTTTTATCCGTTTTATTTGAACTTTTAGGTTCATCGGAGCATGGTATGTAAGTGTGTTTGTACCCGGAGTGAGTCATCGTTATGGACTGTTTCTTCTTTTCAGTAAAGCAAGTTTTATTGCTCCTGCTCAAAATTCAACTCGGGTATTTTCTAGTTCTAAAATGGCCCAAGGTTTATGTGCCTGTTCTTTCTTTTGTTTGGGATTATTTGGAAAATATTTTACACTCTTGTCATCTGCTCTAACTTGTTTCCATCTTCTTTTATTTTTTACTTCTTCTCAGTAGAATTTCTCTCTCTCTCTCTCTGCCGTAGAGAGATACGCGAAAATAGCATTATAATTTAGTTTTAATTACAGTTTTTGAAAAAAGCACTTGGGCAATTTGGTTACTGAAAGAAAATCCAACTAAAGATATTTCAAGCGAAAATTATTAAAGTGAAAGACTCTTATATATAATAATTTTTATCACTATTTTTCCCTATCCAATTTATTCTATTCAATCCAATTTATCAGGATGTTGCAGTCGGAAAATAAACCAAACAAAAGAATTAAAACTTTCTCTAATCAAGGGAGTTTAAGTGGAAACAAAAGACACAACCATACACACACTTCCCCATTAAGAATTTAAAAGTCAACACATGCATAGTTAAAGCTTTAATTCTACTTTAAGTCTTAGACTCCAAG
The DNA here is from genome assembly GCA_000484575.1 of Olivierus martensii. Taxonomy (NCBI): domain Eukaryota; kingdom Metazoa; phylum Arthropoda; class Arachnida; order Scorpiones; family Buthidae; genus Olivierus; species Olivierus martensii. Next base: position 11,282 of record AYEL01088237.1, read on the forward strand.
AAACTCCCAAGATATTTGCTTGTCATTAGGGTCGTTTATTCAAAAGAACTGTAAAGTCTTTCTCTCTTTTTTTTTTTTTTTCCTTATTTTATATTATTTAAACAAACGGTACAAATTACGATCGCTTTTTATCTAGGGAATGATTCAAATGCGATATTTACACTTTCGTTTGATAGGATGGAATGCAAGGAGGGACGAGAGGAGGAAAAACTTTTTTTTTTTAGAGGATTGTCTGGTTAAGAGGATGGTTAGTTGTCTGCTTTACCTTAAGCAAACTTACTATCTGTGCAAACTATTCGGTAAACTTTCCACACACATTAGGGTTAGTCGTAGTGATCTAACGATGCAATATTTCTCTCCATATCTCGTGTATGTGTCGACACCAGCCGGCCATATTTTCTGCACTTTACATCGTCCTGGCTTCACTCACTCTATTATCTATCTCCGGTGTTGGACATAATGTACTAGGGAATGGCTACTTAACTTTTACTGCACTAGCTTAACGTATCGTAAACTAATGTGGGTATCTTGCAGTCGGCAGTAGTTTCTCAGAAGACGGAATCTTATTTCCCCCCCTCACACTCGCTTCACAAAGCATTTTTTTTTTTCTTTCTTCTCCCCCTTAATATCTCTCCGAATTCTTTTCTTTAAGTGTGATTTTCGAACACTAATTTCCGAATTAATGCATAGTAATTTTATCGTCTTAATAGGCTAATTTAACACGAATCAGTTAAATAGAATAGCTGAGAATATAAAAATCATTAGAAACCGTTTCAACCTTTTATTTTTTTAATTTTAATTTGCTAAATTGTACTTCTGTGAGGATAATTTAAAATAAAATTAATCTGTTAATCTTTTAGGAAAGGAATCGAAGAAGATTAATTGCAAGAAGTAATAGAAATAAAATAAAAAAAAAAAAAGTGATGACAGGTTAGTTCTGAGTTCTTTTTTTTTTTCCTTCCTCTCTCTCTCTGCAGTTACTTTCTCGAACCGAATTCGATTTTGTGATGAATCAGATTATCGCAATTTTTTTTTTTAATCATTTATTAGAATTTTCTCTTAATAAAATGTTTGCTTTACTGAATTTTCTCATACATTTAATCATTTATTAGAATTTTCTCTTAATAAAATGTTTGCTTTACTGAATTTTCTCATACATTTTATGAAAATAATTGATCGTTACTCTTCGACGACGATAAAAATAATTTATTCTCTTCTTCTTACTTTAAACTTTTATCATTGTATTCTGAAAGGGTTTCATTCTGTAAACATTTATGCATACGATAGAATAAACCTTATAGTATTAACATCCTAGAATGGAGAGATGAATAGGAGAATATAAAATTATATGCAGCGAACTACACATACTTAGTTAAAGAAACATCATTCCAGAGATGCAGAAGATAGATAAAGCTAGCAGGCTATTAAATCTTTATTATATAAGACCATTCTAACACACCTGAAGGAGAACAAACAAAATGATCATCCAATTGAGAAGAAGCATTTGATTTACTATCCGAGACTGCACCTCGGAGACTCTTCAACAAAATTACTAATGAAACTCGTAGCTATTCATATGGAAATATTATGTAAGACAAGCAAATTCTTGGAGTAGAAAGTAGCGATCTTATGCTCTTTTACAAATACCCATTTCTCTCCCTCTCTCTTTTTTTTTTCTTTCTATACTTAATCCACATTTTATTGAAGACAGAAGTGCGCTGCAGGCACACAGAGAATGGTAAAACTATAGAGTGGAAGCTTTGATCTTCGGGGAAAACATCGAATGCACTACTAATCTTTCCTTCTAACTTCACACTTCAAAGAGGGATTCTAAACTATAAATGATGAAATACTATTGGGTGGTAAAAGGAAAGTAAAACCACAAAGATTAGGAATTAAACTTAGCATTAGGAAGCCACAGAAAATGGAGTAGTTTTGATCGAATTTTGAAAGCTTCATAAGTACTGTTTTATTATTTTATTATTATTATT